>CM021101.1:490959690-491268532 GCA_007115665.2 Sequoiadendron giganteum
CAGCTGGACAGAAAGGAAGGACCTTACTTCCACATCTGTGTAACAAAAACACAAGGGCTATAGATTCCTCGAATGGTAGAAATTAGAACGGAGGTAGGATCATGGAAGCAGGAAGTGGATAGGGAGAATAACCTTCAGTTATGCTCTAAATGCAAATCAGTGAAGCATGACAAGGTGGATTGCACAAAAAAGTGGGGGATCAACAATACTGGCGCAATAGAATAGAATAAGGAGTGGGAGAAAGTAAATGATTTAGAGCTAGGACAATCAAGTGAATTCATGGAAAAAGAAATGGTGGAATCAATGAATTCGGGACAGAAGGTGGTTGAGTTAGGTGGGAAAACACCTTTAGACTATAGACAAGAAGGGGGCCGAACAACATGGTGGCCAGTACAAGATAATCACATAACCTTTCCAGAAACCGAAATGCCAAGGGAAGACGACTTCCCTCATCTCACAGACATTAGACCTAAAAATCAATTATTAATAATAAAGGAAAAAGATGAAGAAATTCAGAAGGTGGAACTTAGTGAGACATCAAATAGAAGATCACTAAACAATATCAAGGATATAGAAGAGGAAAGTCAGGAGGCTTGGAGTATAGGGTCGGAATCAGAGTATGATGACAACTTTGAAGAATATCAGGAAGGGATATTGGATGAGAGAGGAATCAAACAATTACCCTCGGCAACAAAAACTCCAAGGATCAAATCTTACAACCAAAGAGGTCGGAAACCCAATAAGGAGAAATTAAAAATAGTAGGGGCAAAAAAAGGGCAAACAAAACTAGGCCAAACAATCCTTAGAAATGGGAAGGGACTCCCCCTTCCTAGGGAACCATGAAAATCATAAGCTGGAATACTAGGGGCTTAAATGCCCCTAGTAAATGGCGCAATTTCAGGCGTCAGATAGATAGCAACAAGCCAGATATTTTATTAATCCAAGAGACAAAATGGAGTAAGGCAAAACAGGAAAGGAAATTGAAATGGTGGAGAGGTTGGGAAGGTTTCTGTAAAGAATCAATCGGGGCATCTGGGGGTCTTGGGATATTATGGAACCTAGCCTTAGTGTGTTGCAAACTCATGATGGAAAAGAAGAACTGGACAATAGTCTCAGTACGTCTATATCAAAACAATTCAAAACTTAATCTGATTAATTTGTATGGCCCTATTGCCCCAGTAGATAAAAGGCACCTCTGGGCAAAAATTTCCACCTACCTGAATCAATTAAAAGATGCCAAAACTATAATTGGGGGGAACTTTAATGCCACTCTAAAAAATTCAGAGAAATAGGGAGGATTACAAAACTTGATTTGATCTCAAGTAGATTTTTAGGATTTTATAGATCAAAATATGTTTAGAGAGATAAATACTAGGAACAAAATATATACGTGGACCAACAGAAGATTGGATCATTCCGGTATAGCAGAAAAATTGGATAGATTCCTGGTAAAGGGAGATTGGAACTAAGGTTTGAACATGCTGGAAGCCTCGATTCTCCCCTGGAGTGGTTCAGATCACTTCCCAATACAACTAGAACTCCAACCAGATACTTTTAAAGGGGGATCTCCCTTTAGATTTGAAAAAATGTGGATGAGGGATCCAAGCCTCTTTGATCATACAATGGTTTGGTGGAAAGAAGTTTGGATCAGTAACCACTCATACCTCTTCACTTTCCAGAAGAAAATTTCTTATATCAAAACAAAATTGAGAATTTGGAACAAAGAACACTTCAAAAATATTTTTGAAGAAAGTGATAAGATAGATAAGGAGCTCAAAATCTTAAATGAGGAAATAATCAAGAATGATATGGGGTAGGAGGAGTATCTAAAAGAAAAATCTCTACATGAAGCCCAATCTGAATCCCTAGCAAGAATAGAATGCCACTGGAAGCAAAAATCCAAGGAACAGTGGCTCCAAGAGGGAGACAAGAAGACTAGGTTCTTTCATAACTCAAATTTGGTTAAAAAAAGCTCGAACAAGATAACAAATCTGGTGAGGGATGATGGGTCTATTTCCAGTAATGCTCAGGAAATTAATCAGGAAGCAGTAAGGTACTTTGAGTCACTCTTTAAAAAAAATGATCAAGAGGAGGTAGGCGCAAGGGAGGACTACATTAGGGGAATACCAAAACTAATCTTAGATATGGAAAATAAAGAACTCACTAAATCCATAAGTCTGGAGGAAGTCAAAAAGGAAACTTTCCAACTAGGAGCATATAAATCCCCATGCCCGGATGGCTTCCCGACATCCTTTTTTCAGACTTATTGGGAAATAATCAAAGAGGATCTAGTCAAAGTGACAGAGGAGTCAAGGAAGAAAAAATCTATGCTAGGAGCAATCAATCATACCTTCATAACACTTATTCCAAAAAAAAAGGAAGCAAAATGCATGGGGGAATCTAGGCCAATCTCCCTTTGTAATACAGTATATAAAATAATCATGAAGATAATTGCCAACAGGCTCAAAATGGTATTAAACAAAATCATCTCAGAAGAACAAAGTGGCTTCATCCTGGGTAGGTCAATTGTGGAAGGGATAATTGTAACTCATGAAACCATCCACTCAGCAAGGAAGCTCAAACTACCAAGGATGATCCTAAAGTTAGATATCCTAAAGGCATACGATCGGGTGGACAAACAATTCTTGATAGATGTGTTACTAGGATTTGGTTTTGATAGAGAAATAGTAGGATGGATAAAGAGCTGTATAAGTGGCCCAAGTTTCTCAATACTAATAAATGGTGTCGCTCAAGGATTCATGCTTCATCTCGGGGGATAAGACAGGGTGATCCACTATCCCCGTTTCTTTTCATCATAATGGCAGAAACCTCAGGTAGGAAAATAAGCCAATACATAATGGAGGGTTCTTGGAAAGGAATCGAGGCAACACCTGGAGTAGGAGCAAGTACCCACTAGCAATTTGTAGATGACACCATCCTGTTTGGTGTAGCCACAAGAATGGAGGCTAGGAAAATCAAAGAAGTCCTAAGTAGCTACAACAAAGCCTCTGGTCAGGCCATCAACTAGAGGAAATTAGAAGTCTTCTTCCTGAATACCCAACCTAGCATCTAAAGCAACTACACAAGAATATTGGGTATCAGATCGGCCAGCCTACCAGGAAAATTTATTGGAATTCCATTGTTCGCTGGGGTTAATTGAACTACTTATTGGGACAAACTAATAGGGAGTTGTAGAAATAAATTGGAATTATGGAAAGGAAAATGGCTTACTTCAGCAGGTAGGCTCATCCTGGTTAAGTCAATTTTGTCAGTAATCCCCACTTACTCAATGTTGTGCCTAAAAATCCCCGAAGGTATTTTGGACCAGCTCAACCAAATCATGAGAAAGTTTTTTTGGAATGGACCGGAGGACCTAAACAAAGTCCCTTTACTGGCCTAGGATAAGGTATGTAAACCCCAGGTTTCAGGCGGTGCAGGAATAAGGCAGTTGAGGGAAATGAACTTGGCCATGGGGGCTAAATTGGTCTGGAAAATGTACACAACCAACCATAAATGGGTTAGAATTCTAAGGAGGAAATATCTTGACTCAATTGAGCCAATAAGCATAGTCAGGGTACTCAATCCACCAAAAGGGTTGGCAATCTGGAACTTCATATGTGAATTCAGAGACATTATACACAAACATGTCTCATGGGAAGTTCATAATGGTAATAAAGCTTCATTTTGGGAAGACTCATGGGACAGTCACACCAAATTAAATAATATGCTGGGACTAAAGGATATCAAGGAAGAAACCGTCAGAGTTTGGGGGCACAAGATATGTAACTACGGACGATTCGTATGGAAGAATGGTGTCAAGAAGTGGTGGTAGAAAAGCCTAGACACACTCAACGCCCCAACAATACAAAGAAAGGCCTTGAAAAAGATAATGGAAGCCAGAACTTTCCCTACAAGTGAAGGGGAAGATGTCACGAGATGGAGTGCTTCAGCTGATGGAGAATATAGGGTAAGGATGGGGTACATAATTAAGGAAAGAAGGTTGGACAGGAAGACATGGCCAAACGCACTATGCTGGGGGAGAGATATTCTACCTAAGGCCGGAGTGTTCTTATGGCTAGCTTCCCAGGGGAAGATATTAACCCAAGACAGGCTATCCATGTTAGGTTTTAAAGGACCAAGCAGGTGTGTAAGGTGTAAGAATCAGGAAGAGTCAGCATCCCATCTCCTACTTTCATGTCCCTATGCCGAATCTTGTTGGAAACACATCCTCAAACTTTTAGATTACCCAACCCCTATTTCTTCAAATCTCTGGGATTGGATTGCTGCTTGGCCAAATAAACTACACAAAGGGGTTTTTAGTAGCATATGGCGCATAATCCCATCCACAATATGTTGAGAATATGGAAGGAGAGAAATAGACGCATCTTCTAGGAGCAATCAATGGGGAGAGAAAAACTACTAGATCGACTGAGAAGGACAGTAGTGGAACTTGCAAATAGTGCTGCAAGAAATATTTCCTACCCAAAGAATGTATTCTCCAACAAAGATATTGAACTGTCTAACAGATTTGATGGGCTACACATTCCCCCCATTATTAGCACCTTGAAGGCCCCATAGAAGGATGAGATCGGATGTGGTACAGTGTGGTAGAAACCCCAACCAGGGTGGATTAAAATAAACTTTGATGGTGCTTCCTTATGGAATCCAGGAGCTACTGGCATTGGATGTGTGGCAAGAGATTCTGAGGGGAAGGTAATTGATCAAGAGGCAAAAAATAAGGACAAGCAACAAATAATATGGCAGAAATACGAGTGGCACCGTGTGGTGTTGAATTGGGAAAGAACCTCAGAGCTTCAAAACTGCATTTAGAAGGTGACTCACTAATTATAATTAATGCCATCAAATGCAATTTCACACCAAATTGGATACTAAGACAATGGTTAAGTCCAATATGAACCTTGACATCATCATTCGAGGAATTTCATGTTAGTCACGTATATTGTGAAGGCAATACCATGGCTAACAGCCTGGCTAAGTGCGCAACATTAGAGCCGAAGTACGGCTCGGGCAACGAAAACCAAGCCAACACCGGTGAAAGGTCACGTCAACAATAAATGCTAAAGAAAGGGTGGTGACTTTCGAGCTTGTAAATGATAAGAAAAGTATGTCTGGGGATCTGAGTGATTGTCATAATTAGCAGGTGAAATGTCCTCTCAAGATCCAATCGATTGGCTTAAGGAAAAATTGAGTCACATCAGTCAGCAGACCTCGAGAACACAGGATGGGAGTAAAGCTTACCGTGTGAAGGGACGGCGCCGTCAAAGCAGGTTCAGAATTGATAAACAACTGGTTATAAGTATAGAAAACCATAGTGGTAAATGTCATTATAGTGGAGTTGGAAAGGCTAGCAGAGTAAAATAGACACTCTGATATGCCTGGAAACCACCACCACAATGATTCCTTTCCAGGGAGAGGTAACAGATACAAGACTTTGTGGTATCCTTATGGTTAAAGATAAGTTGGTAATGCATGCGGTAAAAGAGGTGCTGGGTAGGGAGTTCATATGGTCCTTTCACAAGAATCGCCTCAATACAGACATAATTGAAATGTTCTTGGCCTTAGCTCTCTATAGGGGTTTGGTGAAAGCCAGGGTAAAGAATCTCTTCCAACGTGTCTTCAAGCACACCTATCTGGGGGAAATAGATGTAGTCTTGGACAACATTGACAAGCACGGGCAAATACCCATGCCACAACATTACTATATGCTAAAAAGGAGCGGGGGGAGGCCAATACCAAAATTCCCTATCTTAACAACGGTAGAGCCAGAGGAGTTGGCTGGGCGCTGTGTGGACATAGACATAAATCTTAATTTCCTCCTGTGTGCGGCTGGGCTCATAGAGCCAATGTCAAAAGAGGCCCTGGGAAATTATATGGAAAGCAAGGGATTTGAAGTGGACAACAACAAAGAAGAAGATAATGGACTGGTTCCTCCAATACTTCTAGATTGCGGGGAGGACTGGGTAGAAGAAGATGGATGAGACGTGGAATATATTGCGAGCGGTCCGACCCATAGGAAATGCAAACTGGAATGTCTAGTTAAATCTTGTGCGGCTCACACAAAACATATGCATAGAAAAGAGACGACCAAGGGCACATGACGTGATGCAAACAATCCCCTATTCACTGGCCTACATGGGCCATGGAAACCAAGAGGCAGAAGGGCCAAGCAGCCATGAAAACCAGTCAGAAAAGCAACATTTTTTCTATTTCTATATAAATATTTAGGATAGCTTAAGTTAGGTGGGTAGGAAGAAAGTAGTAGTTTATTTTTGGGCATGTCTGTTATGTTTGAAGGAAAGAACTATGATGAAAGGCACACTGTAATATTTTTTGATCGATTAATATAAGGTGTTGGCCTTACCAGCTATTTACCTATAAAAAAAAAGGAATACATACTTACAAAAAATAAATTTTAAATGAATTCATTTGATCCCCAAAAGATAAATCAAAAGTAGCTTTTTATCAACATTTTGATAGGTGTAAAGGAGACTCTATTATAGGTATGGTTTAATACTAGCAGGGTTCTACCTAAAGGGGTTTGATCTAAGGTGGTTTGATCAAACCCTAGATTCAATTGGAATCCTTAAAATAGAGCTTTTAAAGGCTTAAATCATTATATTTTCTAAAAATATGTGATTTCAACAAAAATCAGAATCTCCCAAAAATTGTAAACCAGCATTGTGGGATCACCCAAAGAAAAAGTTAAAAGGTCATGCAAGCAAATGGTGGAAATAGATTCATCTTGAAAGAGGAAGACAAGGGAAAGATAAAATTTCCAAATGGGATAGAATGGTGGCCAATATTAAAAGGTAATTTATTATTCCTATAGATTATGAGTTGGAGTTGCTCAAGAAGATGCAAAGTCTAAAACAAGGAATGAGGACGATGAAAGAATACACAGAGGAATTTCACAAGGTCTTGAGTTAGACAGGACATTCTGAGCCAAATAAGGAGAAAGTTGCTTATTATATTAATGGGCTGAAGCCTAGCATACAAGAAGAATTGGCACTGGTAAGAAAGATCACCATTGAGGATGCTTATCAGTTTTACTTAAAAGTTGTAGAACAACTAAACGAAATATTTGAAAGCAAACAAAGAGGTGGAGGCCATGGTGGAAGAGCTGGTAGACAACCATATGGAGGCTAAAGTGGAGATCAAAGGAAGGGTGAAGGATCCAGTACCAGTCAAGATCAGAAAAGAGATGACTCATATTAGCCTGGTGATTAGAATAGTGGAGATCGAAGAGGAAAAGGAAGATTTGGACGAGGACCAAGAAGAGGAGGCTTTTGAGGAACCTGTTTTCAATGTGGAGATGAAGGACATAGGGCTCATGAGTTCCCTCAAAATCAAGAGAAGAAAAAAAAAAGACCAAAAGGTAATGCTCGAGTTTCCCATGTAGATGAATACGCGCAGTCCTCACACTCTAAAGATGTTGAATGAGACAAGACCCTTGTTGTCAGAAGAGCCTTGCTAAATGAGGAGTAGGAACTAGACTAAAGAAAGAACCTAATTCACACTTGATGTAAGTGTGAAGGAAAATTTGTAACGTTATCATTGATGGAGGTAGTACATACAATCTTGTGTTAGAGTAAATGTTCACTAAGTTACAGTTGGAAAGGAGAAGGCACCCAAATCCATATTGGATTGCATGGTTGCAGAAGGACCAAAGGGCTTTGGTCAATGAGAAATGTTTGATAAAGTTTAAGATTGGTAACTATAAGGATGCATTTTTGTGTGATATAATACCTATGGATGTTTGTCACATGTTGTTAGGTAGACCCTAGCAGTTTGATTAGCGAGTGATGCATGATGGACATGCTAACACCTGTTCTTTGACCAAGGATGACATTCATCATAAGTTAAAGAGCCTGGAGGATGTAGGAGAAAAGGTATGCAGTAATGCAAGAATTTTTTTGGTTGATGGAAGGAAATTCTTAGAAGGTATGAGACATGAGCATGTGTGTTTCGTATTAATCCCTAGAGCTGTAAAAGAAGACAATAGTGATGTACCTGTAGAAGTTTCAGATTTGTTGAATGAGTTTCAGGGTATTGTATTTTATAACGTACCTGAAGGTTTGCCTCCAATAAGGAAGATCAGCCATCAAATGGATCTGATTTCTAGAGCCAGTTTTCCAAATAAGGCAGCCCATCGAATGAATCCAGCAAAAAATGAAGAATTGAACAGATAAGTGCAAGAGCTGTTGCGAAAAGGATTGATTAGAGAGATTTTGAGTCCATCTGTAGTACCTCCAGTATTAGCACTTATGAAGGATGGGGAATGGTGGATGTGAACAGATTCCAAAGCCATCAATAATATCACTATCAAGTATAGGTTCCCTTGCCAAGGATGGATGACATCATGGATTGTTTGAGTGGAGCTGAGTACTTCACGAAGATAGATCTGAAGAGTGGTTACCACTAGATCCAAATTAGAGAAGGAGATGAATGAAGGACAACCTTCAAAACCAAAGAAGGTTTGTACAAGTGGTTAGTCATGCCTTTTGGGCTAACCAATGCATCGAGCACATTCATGTGGCTCATTAACGAGGTATTGAAAGAATTTCTGGGTAAATTTGTTATTGTTTGTCTAGATGATATTTTGATTTTTGGTAAGACATTGGATGAGCATCTGATGCATATCAAAACCATTTTTGAGAAGTTGAGAGAGGATAAGTTGTTAATCAATTTGAAGAAGTGCAATTTCATGAAGAGAGAATTGGTGTACCTGGGATTTTTTTAATCTTAGCAGAGGGTCTTAAGATGGATCCAGAGAAGGTGAAAGATATCATTGAATGACCTACACCAAGGAGTGGTACAAAGGTGAGATATTTTCATGGCTCAACAAGTTTTTATAGAAATTTTATCAAGGGATTTAATAGTGTTTGTGCACCCTTGACGAAAACAATGAGAGGGGATATAAAAGATTTTAAGTGGAGTACATGAGCAACAAAGAGTTTTGAGATGTTTGAGAAGAAAGTTACAAAGCAACCTATTTTGGCACTTCCAAATTTTAACAAGGTATTTCAGGTAGATTTTTATACTAGTGGTAGTGTCATTGGAGTTGTTTTGAGTTAAGAAGGTAAACACGTTGCCTACTTTAGTGAAAATTTGAATGATGCAAAGAAAAGGCATTCTGTTATGATCAGGAATTCTTTATGCTATAGTTCAGGCTTTGAAGAAATGGAGACACTATTTGTTGCCAAAAAAAATTGATTTATTTATAGATCATCAGGCCTTACAATATTTAAATAGTCAAGGGAAGTTGAATCAAAGTAATTTGAAATGGGTTGAATTTTTGCAAAGTTATACATTTGCTTTGAAGCATAGGAGTGGAAGATCTAACAGAGTTGCAGATGCCTTAAGTACGAGACAATTTTTTTTAACAAAAATGTAGATTGAAGTTGTTGGGTTTAATGAACTCAAAAGTCTATATCTTGAGGATCCTAATTTCGTAGAGGCTTGGAAAGCTTGCATGGAGCCTATCACTCTGGATAGGACAAGATGGTTGGATTTTACAATCCAAGATGGTATGTTGTTTTGAGGGAATCAGTTGTGCATTCCAAGGAGTTCCATGAGAGATAACTTGATCAAGGAGAAAAAAATGGAGGATTAGCTAGACACTTTGGTCAGGATAAGACCATTGCTATTGTTGGTAAACATTACTATTGGCCATAGTTGCAACAAGATGTGAAGAAGTTTGTGTAGGGTTGCAAAGTATGTCAGATGGAAAAAGGAACAAGTCAAAATACTGGTCTATATCAACCATTACCTGTACCTGAGAGGCCATGGGAGGACATTAGCATGGATTTTGTTCTTGGATTACCAAGGACACAAAGAGGGCATGATTCAATATTTGTGGTAGTGGACAGATTTTTGAAAATGGCACACTTCATTCCATGTCATAAGACTATTGATGTTGTTCATTTTATAGAATTATTTTTTAGAGAGGTGGTGAGACTACATGGTCTACCCAAGAGCATAGTTTCAGATTGCGATACCAAGTTCATTGGGTATTTCTGGAGGACGTTGTGGAAGAAGACTGATTTAAAGTTTAGTTCTGCACATCATCCATATGTAGATAGATGGACAAATGGAGGTGGTGAATAGGACATTGGGTAACTTGTTGAGATGCTTAGTAGGGGACAAACCCAAGGGATGGGATTTGATTTTACCATAGGAATTTTTTCTTACAATAATTTTGTCAACAAGAGTAATGGTAAATCACCATTCTAGGTTGTGTATGGGAGTATTCCTAGAACTGCTTTTCAATTGAGAAAGATGGATAAGGAAGAGAAGAGTAGTGTTGAGGCCAAATTTTTTGCGGAGCACCTGAGAAATTTGCATGAAGTTAAGAAGCATATCAATAAGATGAATTTACATTATAAGGCTAAGGAAAATTAAAAAAAGAAGGTATAAGGAGTTTTAGGTAGGCGATGAAGTCATGGTTCATTTGCGGAAGGAGAGGTTTCTAGTTGGCACATACAACAAGTTAAAGATGAAGAAGTTTGGGACATGTAAGATCCTGAAGAAGCATGATTCAAGAAATGCGTATGAGGTGGAGTTGCCAAGTGAGATTCATGTTTCACCTGTGTTTAACATTTCTGATTTTATAGAGTATCATGAAGGGGATAAGGAGAATGAATTGACAGAGACACAATGGAGCATTCCAACACCTATTTTATAAAAATAAGAGATTGAAGAAATTTTGGATAGTCATGTGGGAAGAAGCACAAGGAATATACAATATGTAGAGTATTTGGTAAAATGGAGAGGAAGGCCCATTGAAGATTCAACATGGTTGTCTGAATCTGAGGTTAGACATCTTTGTTTTCCTCTAACTCCTGAGGAGTGACAAGGTCAAATTTTAAATTACCTTGGGTGTCTAATGGAGGAGCATCCAGGGTGTATGAGAAATCTTCAATCAACTTGTGTTGTTTTCTTTCAATAAGGGCTAATCAACTTAAGTTTTTTAAGTATGAATAGTCGGGAATTGAGCTACAATGTTAAGGTTTACACCTTGACTTCATCTAACGTTCTAGGTTCAGTGAATTGGCTTATCGACATGACCTTGAGATCTCAAATAGATCTTACTTCATGTCTTTGTGACATATTGATGGTGAAAGCAATAGCAGTAAACAGTCATGAAGAATTCACATTGGAGGGAGGTTCATATACTGGTAGGACAACATTCAGAGTCCCTTCGACATTTTGATGAACTGTAGACATTTCAAAAAGATGCATTGAGGAGACCATGGGTTATCAGAAGGAGTCATTTGAGAGTCCCCTTGACGAAGTGATGAAACTGCATCGAAGTGACGATGGGATTTTGGGTGGACAAGATTGCAAGTCCCTTCGATATTATGATATCAAGGAGACAAGCATTCTTCGGCAAGAGGTCATGTGGAGTCTGTTCAACATTCCTATAGGAGCTTTATCGATGAGACCTTGCCATATTAGGGTGAGAAGATTTGAAGTCCCCTTGAAACTTAGATGGTGAAAAGGTGGATGTAAACGAGATTAGATCAATGGAGATAGACGAATGAGTAAGGTAGAAACACATGGCACAATGTTATTTGTTGATTTCACATCATTGTTGTGAATCAACGTGGTCATTGGCTAAATGATTTCAAACAAGAAGTTGATGGTTGGAAGATGACTTCCTGATGTGAATGAATATAATTGAAGTCACTGATAACTAGGTAACTGCCTGTGGGATTTTATTGCTTATTGGACAAAAATGGCAGTACTAAGACAACGTAGGCGAAGGGCGATGAAGATGTAATTTGATTCGAGAGGGGAAGTAAAGCAGGAAGAAGAGAGCCAGAAGCAAGGCTGAGAAGGAAGGTCGATTACTTGCTAGTGAAGGTAGAGCCGACAGTGAGTGCTTTGATTTGTATTTTTGTTAGATGACTGTAATAAGATATCCCATATAATAAGGTTGAATCTTGTAATCAGTAATAAAGAAAGCTTTTCATTTCTCTTGCATTTTTGCTATGCAAACCTGTGTTGTTGTGGTGAGTTTCAGCTTGCAAGGGGAGTACCCTTCATCAAAATCAATTAAAAAATCATCAATGGTCAAGATTCATCCTCCAAAATCAATGGTAGTAGATTAATCCCTTCACATGGGTGATATCAACAAGTAATACCCTTAGCAGTCATTTGAATTATCTGCAAAATGAATAATTGAACTTTATCAAATATCAAGTCATTTATAAACTTAATTGACATGTTTATTTAATGCATAAATTTAGAATTAAATTTAAAAATGCACTAATGTTTCCCAAACACCAAATAAGTTCAATTTCAAGTTGTATTCCCATGAAAATGAGATTTATTCCCATTTCAAACATTCATTTCTAGATTTTTCATTTTATCAAATTACCTCAAACTATTTTTGGGTTTTGTTCCTCATCCTTTCAACTTTTTAGATCATTTCAAATTTTTAAATTTGATTAAGAAACAAGGGAGATATCACTGTTTTGGTGAAACTTCTTTTCTTTCAAATTTTGAGTTTTTTGAAATTTTGGGTTTTTTGACCTCCCATGTAAATTTAGGTTTTCGGGTGTTCGGTTGTTTGGTGTTCGAGTGTTTTTGTGGTTTGAGTTTGCAAATGCACACTTTTTGTCCTTTAACCAAAAACCCCCCGGGCACATTATTTTTCCATGCTCTTTCTATCCATGATAAAAAAACAACTTTCTGGAATTCTTGGGATTTCGGGTTTCGGGTGTCCAGGTGTTAGGTGCATAATTTCTTCCCGTGACACATAAAAAAATTCTTTAAGCTCAAACCCTCTTATTTTTTGAGTATTTTCCGAAATTCCAAAAAGTAACTCATATTAATTTTCAATGTTCTATCCATTCATGATGAAATTTCAACCATTAAAAATACCAAATTTTGGATTTTGAATTTATGAGAAATTTTCAAGTGTTTTGACCATTAGCGTAAATGAATATGAGGTTTTGGTGGACTTGGATAAACTATTGATGTTGCATAGCAAGAAGACCTAAGCCAAAAAGAAGGGGGTTCTTATTTTTCCAAAAGAAAAATGGGGTGTGTTGTGAGACTACACAACAACTAGCAACCAAAACAACAACAAAATTAAAAAAATTCAAAGAAATAAATGAAAATTTAAACATAGAATTTCCAATTTATGTAAATCCCAAATTGTTATCTAGCCACATAACATTATAATTAACAAAAATAACAAGATTTTCAAAGGAATTTAAGTGTGTACATATGATTCATTCATTTCCTTGAAAAGGTAAGAAGATAGTAAACACTTGTATTAAGCCACATATTTGGTTTAACCTTATAAGCCAACCTTGGATAGAGTCTTGCTTCCAGTCAAGCGTTCATAGCCTTGACAAGATTATCTCTATAATTACCCCAACATAGCTCTACTACTAGCCAGGCATCCATAACCCTGATAGAGATATTTGGATAGCCTAATGAGTTGAATTTTCTCTTTAGATATTTCTTTAATATTTATTTTTTCATTCAATATTTCTTTGTAAGCTCTATTCTTTCAACTTGCTGGCGATGAAGCTTGCTATTAGGCTACGAATTATAGTCGTAGCAAGGGAAATCCTTTAGATTTTTCACTTAATACAAATAACCACTACCCCCCAAATAATTCAAATATTTTTTTAAAAGTGTGAATATGTATAATTATTTGAATGTTTCAAGTTATTCATTGTTAAGTAAACCTTTGTAAGGCACATCAAACAAATCAGATTTACTAAAATTACAAACCTATACAAAAATTTACCCTTATTTCCAGAATTAAAGAAATATTGTAGTTTTCAAAAGTTACCCATTTACTCCATTCAAACATTCCAAAAAAATAGGAACCTCTAAAACAAGAGAAAACAAAAAAAAAACAACTAACCTAAAGCAAGAAAACATGAAAAAAGTTAAGCAAAACCTACTAACCTTATTAAATACAAGAAAATTATTTAGATGAACATAACCTCTGATAATACATATTTACATCCAATTTTACATATTTAGATAGAGTGTGCAATAGAATTAAGACAATAGTTAGGGTTCTCAATTTGGCAAATTTATCTTTGTATTTTGAAAAATAATTTTCTACCCTATTATTTTCATATTCTGTGCAACATTCCCTAATTATTAGCAGATGAGGTAATTCATCATTCTCATGGTTGATCCATTTACAAGTTGTATTTTGAGAATATCCATAATCAAAATAATAAACATCAAAATTTATAGCAAGAAGGAAAGATACAACCTGATCAATTTCATGTTTAGGAGAACAAATTTGATTTTTTCCAGCCAATCCTTCATTTAATAAATTTGAATTTTCATCTTTAGGAGGACGAAGTTCATGATGAATCATTCCTTTTGCATCTGCCAATTTTGCAAACAATTATATTCATCGTTCAACAATCTATTGTGAAAGACATATTTATCATTTATTGAATCTAAAGCATGAAACCTTTTATCCTCTTCAAAATTATTATGCAGCAAGAAAAATGAGTCTTCATCCATTTTCTTCATTAAATCTATAAATTAGCTATGTCCTTTTCAACATCCTTCTCTACTAACTTGGTTGTAGTATTTATGTATGTTTCATTGTGTATAATTGCTGGATTTTCCTCTTTAAAAGGAAATTCACAATCATCTTAAATTTCTTGTATGTTAGTAATATCTAAATGATATTTTTTATCATTCAAGCATGACATATAGAAATCTTCTCCATTTAACTCATTTGACTGTAAAGATAAAGCATCTTTTAACAGGTAAGATAACTTCCCTATTTCAACCTCAACTTGATTTGGCCTTTGCATATTTTTAACAATTAAACATTGCGAGTCTTCAATTTCCACTATCTTCATCATTTGTTGATCCTCAAACAATTTACTCCAATTGTTTGGTAAAGTCTCTAACTGTATTCAGCTGCAACAATATTCTTGCATTGCATTATCTAATTTATAAAAATAAGATAATACATCATTATATACTTTATTTTTTATGACTTCTCTTGTTGCTATTGCAAAATCTTTTCCATTAATTGCATCCTTGGATTGATCTTCCACCTGTTCAAATTTTCTCATATGATTATTTATATCAGACACTTTAAAGAAAGATTTTGGCATGATTTTAGACTTAGAATCAACTCTAATTTGATCATTTGAAGATTTCTTCCTATGCTCATCAACTTCTTTCCGCTGATTCCTTTCTTTTCTTTGAGGAACTTCATACCTGTACACTTCAGAGAAAGGAATTAACTCTTTCAAAGCCATATCTAATCTAGTAAAAAAAGTTATGCAACTAATTTCACCATGATCTATTGTATTGTGTAGATCCTGCACTTGTCAAATAAAGCAAAATTAGACAAACATTGAGGATAAAGCTTCTTGTCTAAAATTCCTTGAAAAAATGAATGTTAATCTCAAAATTATCTTCACAATAAATTTTTTTTTTGGGCAAAAGGCTTAAAGCCTTTTATTTTTGGCAAGAGGTATAAACAATCCTCTGATCTTCCATTTAAGCTCAATTTTTATTTTTGTTTTCATTTTTTTTTAAAATTTAAAGGGAGATCTACAATCTCAGATTGAAACTTTATAGCTCTTTATCAGCTCTAACATGTGTTGGCCCTCCTTCTAGCACCAATTCTATTGATGTGGATGTTAGTCACACATAACATAGATAAAATTCATAAAGAACTTTACCTCTCTTGAAATAAAATAAAATTCTAAGACAAAATTTTAAACTCCCAACACTCCATTAGTTAGGTTTTGATTGTGCAAGTTTTACTTAGAGTTTGTTGTAAAGCTATTTTTACAAAAGGACTTACACACTAGATCTGTAAGAATGGTTAGATTGTGAAGATAATTGTTCAATTCACAAAATCAACCTTAATTTGTGTTCAAAGATCTTTAATCTGATTATATTTATTTAGTTTAGAACACTTTTATCATTAGATTTACTATTTATGATTCTTTAAATTTCATGAATATGAATGATTTACAATAAATACTTCACGACTTCAAACTATTTGTAAAGATTCAACAAGTTTAACATAAATTTCTTTGTAACTTCATAGAAATTAAACATTTGCAAGAATACTCCATGAATATATCATTTATTTGAAACATTTTTTTAAAATATTAAACATCTATTCTAAAAAAAGCATTAAAAATCCTAAAATTTAAAGATTCTCCTAGTTATTATCCATGCATGCACCAAGAAACAAACTAGATCAAAGAAAACCACTCTATACTTCATCTAATTGCTTCATAGCTAGGCATAGAATGATGTAATTTTTTTAAAGAGACATAAGATCATTTGCCACCAGATAATGTCAATGTGCACACAAATTTGGCGCAACACACATGCTTTTTTGATAGGAACAAACAATCAACTACGTATGATTTCGTATCAGGAAATAGCTTTAAACTGGCTTTGATGTTAATTAGCTTTAGTTGGAACATACAATTTTTTAAACTAGAATAGAACAAAAAATAGGAAAAAGAAATAAATCTTGCAACAATTTTAGATCTCTTGGCTCAAAAAATTTTGAACTTAACAAAATGAATAACATTCAGCCTTTTATAGAACACAAGGCCTCATAAAATCAATTACAAAATCATTAATGGTTAATGAAAGGAATCACAAGATCACATAACACATGAACACCAAGATTTTTACATGGAAAACCCAAAAAGGGAAAAACCATGGTGAGGATTATCTCACAATATATTATAACCGGTTATAAGATATTATAGGGGCTCACTACCAGAACACGCTGTCCTTATAAGGCTCACAAAAAAAAAAAGATAGAAACATAAATGGCTATACAACCAAATGTGAACTGATGTAAAGTACACCTTCCTTGTGTTTAATTTAGTTCCTTTGAAGCTTTGAATACAAAACTTTGTTCTGTTTAGCAATCACTCAACAATTCTACCTTTATTCCGATCTCACACATCTAAATTCGCATGTTTGCACAATATCATATCTTTCGCACATCTCATTACATGTCATGTCAACTTACAACTCAAAAATGTCTTACACATATACCCAATTACATCCACACACAACAATTAGGTCAACGTAATTAGATGTAGCTCTATTTTAATTCAAAGTTACCTTATTGGCTTCATACTTGATTCAAATACTTCTTCGCACTCAAATCAATTGTGCAACACTTAGTTTGGATCAACATGGACCTAAGATAGATCCCCTTAACATCTGCATAACATATATCAAGTACTAGGTTGGCCAAGAATTAGACCTAATCATAGAATAAACCAATTGATCACACACCAATGATCCATTTGATCACCTAATCACTTGAGAATATGTAGTGTACTGATATTTGTAAACCATATCCCAAAATTGTAAAAACCGATTCCAAACACCGAAGGAATCTGAACCAGATTACTCATACCCATTTACACTGTGTAAAGCCAAAAACTGTATGCTAAACTTATATTACTTGTAAATTTCAACCTATTTATCCAAAATAGCTGAAATCTTGATCATAGGAGCATTTAGTAGTCTTGAATAACATACTATAACCTCATAAGCTGATCTTATTACATGAGCAATTCCTGACCAAAATACCGGATTAAGATGTCTCCATTCTATGCACCGGATTAGAAAAACTATCAATAATTAATGTTGGCATCAATGAAAACACAAAAAGAGGTTTCTTCTTCATTCTTTCAACAATCCCCCCCTTGTCATTGATGGCAACATGTTCCAAAATGAATCTCCAAAAAACTCAGAACATACATCAACCTTCTCCCAAAAACATCTCTTATCATTTTTCACAACTTTCAAAACTTCAACCCAATTCTTCTCCCCCTTTGACATCAAAGACAAAGGGTGTGCTAGTAAAACACATGTAATTTCTAAAACTTGATGTATATGTATAGAAAGACAACTGAAATGCACCTGTTCCCCCTCAGGGAGTTATCCCAAAAACTGAATTCGATCATATGTACATTGGAAAAAATTGAAAATAGCTGAAACAATGAAATAATATACAAGTGAAATATGTTCACCCAAAGGAGGAGGCACCTTCAATATCCTTAATGATTACCTGCCACATAGATTTACCAAGCATTCCAAATCTTCTTGGCAACAACAAGTGACTTGTACATAGACTCCGGTTCTACTAAGCTCTCCTCTCCTTCTTCCGGAATACATGGATTTGGATTTATCTTCTCAAGCCTTTCTGCATCAGCAAGGGCACTTGACATCGAAATGTGCTTGGTTTTCACCAATCCCCAAGCTGTCCAAATCTCCTTATTATATCTTATTTCTATCGTTGAAGAGTGAAAAAATTGTTTTGAAATCTATAATGGCAGTCCAAGAAGTATATTCTTTGTCATGCATAGGTTCATATGTTCCAGAGGCATGAGTTATCTATGACTCAATTGAGTCCATTAATTCCTTAATACCTTGAGTGGCATCCAACCACCTCATGCAATACAAAAAAAGGGTTCTAGCCTCATCTTCACATTCCTATACTTCTTTTAGACATTCTTTTACTTTTCCATGTGCAAATACACATCTATCCTACAACTCAAGTAACCTTTTCTCTGAAAATATTGATTCCACTTCTTTCTCAGTATGCTCCTTCAGACCAGGGGCATATTCCTTGAGTGAATCAACTAGAAAATTTAAATTTTCAATGGGTGTCAATGAATTGTCAACTATGGCACTAGGGGTAGCATCTTGTAGAGACTTGATTGCATTATTAATCAATTTAGTCCCCTTTTGATGAGTCTTAATGATCTCCTTTCTTCTGAAGGAATGAAAAGTATCTCTAAGATCCAATCTCTGAATTTGCAGAATCTTATTTAGATCTATACTGCCTTGATGCAACAAGAGCTGCATTAGTTGGGGAGGAATAACAGGTGGAAATATCACATGTCTTGTCAAAAGACCCTTAAGAGTATTACCTAAGGATTCTCTAGATGGATTTGTTAGCTCCATAGTATTTTTAGACTCTTCTTCATTGTTTCCAACCTTCTCCTCTTCTTTATTCTTCTTTTTCTCTTCTTCATCTTCATTGTCAGAGGGATTTTCCTTTTGTTTCTCTTTGTTTTCATCCTCATTCTCTTCCCTATCATATTTCTTATCATTGTTCTTTTCTCCTTGACCTTCTTCTTCACCTTTATTTTCATCAGTAGCATCCTCATTCTACTTGTCAGGGTGGTCTTCACCCCCATCATCAACATTCTTTTCATTTTCATTTTCTTGTCCTTGTTCAACATTCTGAATTTCATTATTAGCACCAGTGGTAGTGTATGTGTCTTCCGGAGGAGCAAATGTCTTTGAGGAAGCATTTTTATCATCAACCAGTGGTAGTGAGGACACCACATTCCCTAAAACATCAAAAGTTGGATTCTCCTCTCTAGTATGATCATTCACTTCTTTTAAAACTTCTTTGAAAATAAGAAAATTAGTAATCGGAGGAATATTTTCCTCTACATTAGTGACCTTATCCTTATCAATCTCCTTAACTTGAGCTATTATGTACGATGAAGCAACAATCATCCCAAATTTCTCTGTTATGTCTCTCACAGTATTCACTGGTTCTTGTTTCAACTTTTCTACACTATCCTTTTCTCTAGCCATAAGTATGGTGACCCTTTGCTTCAATCTGAACTCTTTTGTATATACCTCAACCAATGTGGCTTTGTCATTTTTAGATAAAGAGGATCCAATTTCCTCTAGAGCATCAAATTTCATCTTGTCATCCGCTTCAACTGCTTCACGCCTTTTTTCCACTAAGGCTTCCCATACAACACTAGGCACCTTTTTCCTAATGGCATTCATGTCTGTATCTAAAATGATGATGCACTGCATGATGGCCTCAATTATTGTTTTCTTGTCTTCCTCATCTACTTCATTGTATAATTTTGTAGTTCCTTCTAATAAACCATCATGCTCTAACATATTATTAACCACAACATCAAACTTTATTGGTGAGTGAGCTCTTACCAAAGAAGTTTTTGTCTTCTTCTTCTCAAGCTTTGAAGTGCCTTCCTCTGATTTATTCTCCTTATTTTTCTCAGGCTTCTTGTGGATATGAATAGTGAAAGCCTCTTTCTCCTTTTTTATCTCCTCTTCATTAGAGCTGTCTACAACATTAATCTTAGGCTTCTTTACTTCAATACTAGCCTCTTGTGAGGCACCTTCACCACTTGTGGAGACACTACTTCTTCTTTTCCTTTTTAGTTCTTCTTCTTCCTCCAATCTAAGCTCAATTTCTTCTTTTACAAGGGTGATCCCACAATATTGGTTTACAATTTTTGGCCAAACTGGACACTGAAATAATTTTTTCTAACTAAATCTTCACTTTTGGGCACCTATAACGGCTAAACTGTGAGGAATTTGAAGATGATGCAAACTAGTGATTTGTGACATTTTATTTGTAGATTCTAAATATATTTTTTTCAAAATTTTTGGAATCAGATTGCACTTATTTTTCCATCTCCTTTGAAAACTATATTTTTTCAGTAAACAACATTTTTAAGGAGTGACGCATACCGTATACACCATAACATTTTTTTACATGAAGGATAAAATTCTAATTTTTTCAAATTTAGAATTGTAACTACGATATATAGTGCTTCCAATTGGTTTCATAGTCTTTTATTGAATATTTTTTCGTTAATCAAGTTTCAAAGTCAAATCAATTACCATTCAGAAATAGGAGGATCGTATACAATGCAACTTTTTTTGTATGTATCAAAATTCTCTTTTTTTTGTTGGATCAAGGACTTCAACATTTGGTGCACTCATATTTTTCAATGTTTTTTTATTGATAATCTATTATTTTTCCATATGTGCAGAACAAAGAACTTGATTTTTGGCGAAAAACCTATGTTTAATAAAACTAAAAAAATAAATACATAATAAAACCAAAACATATTAAAATTATATTGATTGGATAGCTCGTTTTGAGGGCTACCATCATCCAGTTAGGTTTGTGAAGTCTCCTCCATTTTCATCCTCAACCTGAGCTTCCAAGGGAAAATTTTTGGAGTTTTTTGGTGCTAGAGGGTGAGAAGGTGGGAAAAGGGGGGTTCGGGCAAACCAGGGGGGGTTCAGGTGAACCAGGGGGGGTTCAATCAAACCTCCAAGGGTTCTCTCAAACCTGGGTTCACTCAAACCGTGGTTTGATTGAACCCCCTTAAGGTTTTCTTTGTGTTTTTTTGCGAGAATGGTGGGACCTTGCATTTAATGGGTTCACTCAAACCTAGGTTCTAGCAAACCCTCTTTTGGTTCGCTCGAACCAAATAGTTTGTTCGAACCCCAAAAATAATTTTTTTCTGCATGGGGTTGTTTTTTGCAGCTTTTCCTTCCTCACTCGAATTGTAAACCACTTTTGTGGGTTTACCCACATTAGCACTCAAGTTCATCTCTCTAAATGATTTTTGTTTCTTCCTCCTTTCAGAGGTAGCAACGGGTGCTACTGCAGGAACATTATTTCTTTTGGTAGTCTAAGTGTCGGGTCTAGAGAGTGCAATCACTTCTTTTATACCAGAGCACTGGGTTCCGCCTTCTTTCCTTTAACAACTGCAACACTAGAAAGTTTTGGCAATGCAAAGGCAGGGGTGGAAGTTGCTAATCTTGATCTTTGTGTAGAAGTTGAAAAACCAACTTCACAGTCCCCAAGAATCACCTGCATGCAATCACCTATCACATGCAACAGATATTCAGAACAAACAACAAGAGATGTTCTGTAAACCCTCAGAGCAAATATGTGCAAACTCAAAACCAAAATATGATTATTGAATAATATGATAATTACAATGTGATCAATCCTTATGAGGAGATCAAGAAAACCTAAAAATAGGAAACCCTAGTGTGAACACTTAATAATTAATAAATAATTATTAATGTGCCTAAGTTTAGCTTAAGAAACCAAAAGAAATAAGTGACTTAATTAATTAACCGATATGATTAAATTAATTAAGTGTAATAACTTACTACTCTAACATCCCCCGTTAAGATGAACTTAGGGAGTAGCTAAAACACTAGAAAAAAGATGCATGAAAGCAAAGATGGGTCCAAACAACAAAGGCCTGATCAGGTACCCAAGTACAAATGCAATGCAAACTAAACTAACCAGGGTAAAGGAGAAAACCCAGTGGGAACAAAACTCCTCCCTAAAATAAAATGCAAAGAGAAACTAAGTGATGAAAGATGGAGGACTCCATAGGACCCCCCAAGGACACCATCCATCACAAAGATACATGAAATAATCCCCCCAGAAGAGAGGAAGAAATAGACCACATAGCCCCCCCATAATGAAGTAGCTCCAAAAGGACTAAAGAAACCACATCTCTTGAAAGAAGTGAGAGGGAAGAGGCCGAATGAAATAAATCTCTAAAGGTGAAGTAGGTGTAGCCCAAGATGTCTCCACAGAAGCAGGTGGGACCTCAACAAATGAAGAAGTCAAAGTAGGTGAAGACTGAATAGAAACCTCCAAAGATGGATGATCAACTGGATCTTGTTGCACTGAAACAAAAGAAACCACATATGTAGTCATAGAAGTATCAACAAATGCAACAGTAGGTGGAGGAGATGGAATGGATGGCTCAAGAACAGGATCTGAAGTGAGAACTCCAATGTTCAAGAAGCCATATTTCTCCTTTGAATGATGATTCACACTAGAAGTGTGATGAAAAGCTGTAGGAACAATAGCACCATCAGTAACAAAAGCTGCAAAGGAATACAACTGAGATGAGTGATCCACCACCCTACTAGCAATAAATGCTCTACTCTCCAAGTCTCTGATGATAACTAAATCAGGTGTGAACTCCACAGACCTCCTATTGCCTCCATGTGTGATCTGATATATAGAAAGAAGGTTGTTCGTCAAATGAGGAACACACAAGACATCCTGAAAAGTGTTGTCCCCAAAACTAATAGACCCCTTCCCTGTAATGCTTATGTATGTATTGTTTCCCATCAAAATAGGAGACATAGTGTGAGACTCAAAGGAAGTGAACATAGGCAATGTAGAAGCCATATGATGAGATGCTCCTGAATCTAGAAGCCATCTCCCTAATCCAAGACTCGAAGAAGCACAAAGAGCATGCCCCTTCATATCTGATAAAGTATGTAAACTAGTTGTGCCCCTGCCATGTTGTACTGAAGAAGAAGAAGAAGGAGGAGGGGAAGGAGATGATGCAGACATCCTAGAAGGAAAATCAATCTGATGCTTCTGAAGAAGATTCTTCAGCTCATCAATGTCCTTCTTGTAGCAATTATGTTCTGCATGTCCTTCTCTCTTGCAATATGCACATGGGCCCTTCTCCTTCCTAAATGATTTCCCCTTAAAAGAGAATGATGAATCTGAGGACTCCTTCTGTTGCTCATGAGATTTGGAATCCTTTTGTTTATGTTTCTTGCCTTTTCCTGTAGAAGCCTTTTGATCTTTGGGCTCCTATGATGCAATGAGTGCCTATGATGAAGAGGGCTTCAACTTGGCCATATTGACCAACTTGGCCTTCTCTCGAGTGAGAGAAGATGCAAAATCATCAAAAGAAGGCATAGTAAATCTAGTACCAAGTGCATCCCTAGTAGCATAAAAGGTAGAAACAAAAACTAAATAATTTGGTCCAAGCTTAGAAAGAATGGACAATATCAACTGAGAGTCTTCCTTCTCAACACCACACTGTGAAAAATGCAATCTAAGAGACTTGATTTTGGTGAAAAAATCCTGGATGCTATCAAAATCCCTAGGATTTAAGCCAATAAGCTCATTCTCTAACTTAAACCCTCGCATAGTATCCTGCTTCCCAAATAAAGACTGCAAAGTAGTCCAAACCTCATGGGGTGTAGTGCAAGACTCAATATGAAAAAGAAGGTCAGAAGAAATATAAAGACATAAAGTACCATAATCTTCATCACATCTATTAAATCACTTTCTCTTTTCAACAGCACCTGTAGGTTCAATTTCTGTACCCATGGTTACCCTGCACAACCCTTTGTGTTTCAAGTGAATCTCCATTTGTTTTTTCCAACCAAAATAGTTGAATGGAGTAAGGAGTGCAATGTTATGTGTATCCATGACAGAAAACAACAATATATACTCTCAAATATAAAAACAATGCTCGTTGATCTCAAAAAAATAGCCTGATTGCATGCTTCCCAAGAAAATAATTGAAAAACTAAAGGCTGAGATCAAATAGTAATATCAGATACTTGGTAAAAAAATATGAAAAAACACATCTAAGATCTGTGTAGAGCACTGAACCAGCTTTCTGATGCCTATTTGTTTTCGTAAAACTGAGTTTGGACGCAAAAGATATGCCTCCCGGAGTGAAACTAGCAAATTTTGGCTTTGACAGGCGAAAAAGGTACCAAAACAGAAAAATGAAAAAGTCTAACCACAACCATTGCGAAGTTTGTCGAACCAAATTTTCGACGATATTTCTTTTTCGAAAAAAGGCCTCCGTTTTCCCAAGGTATGAGAAAATGAAAAAAAGGCCTGTAAAAAAGCACTTCCAGCATTAATCAGGGGCAAAAGTTAAGCACCGTTGCTTTTGGCCCTCGGTTCTGCATATGACCAGTCACCGGCGCTTGTTGGCTGAATCTGTAGCTCCTGGTCACTAAGGTGACCCTGGCGGGGGTTGGCGCGTGGGGCCTGGTCACCCACTTGACCGATGGCTCTACCTTAAAGCCCGCGGGGGCTGGACGGCTGCGGGCGGTGGTCCCTCGGTGGTGTGACGGTGGCCGATTGGTGGCGGGCAAGCGACAGAGCAATTTTACATTGGTCGCGCAAACTCTCTAGCTGTTTTTGTGATTTTTAAAAATATTTTTCTTGATTTTCACAATTTTTTGCCTCAGACTACGTGCTGGGGAGGCCGTACAACCTCTCTGGCAAAAAAAAATTGCCTTTTTTTTCAACAAGTCTAAAATCGACAAAACGAAAGGAGTTTCTAAGGTTTTTGGGCATCCTGAACGCGATGGCGACGTTCGTTTTTCCCAAAGATGCACAAAAAATATGCCAACCCCTAGATGCACAAAAAAATAGCTTGGTTTGAAACCCTTGCACAGAAAGAAACACTGTGAGAGAATATCTTCAAATCACGAACAGGTAGCCACAGGTCTGGAGCTCTGATACCATGTAGAAGTTGAGAAACCAACTTCATAGTCCCCAAGAATCACCTGCATGCAATCACCTATCACATGCAACAGATATTCAGAACAAACAACAAGAGATGTTCTGTAAACCCTCAGAGCAAATATGTGCAAACTCAAAACCAAAATATGATTATTGAATAATATGATAATTACAATGTGATCAATCCTTATGAGGAGATCAAGAAAACCTAAAAATAGGAAACCCTAGTGTGAACACTTAATAATTAATAAATAATTATTAATGTGCCTAAGTTTAGCTTAAGAAACCTAAAGAAATAAGTGACTTAATTAAATAACCGATATGATTAAATTAATTAAGTGTAATAACTTACTACTCTAACATCCCCCGTTAAGATGAACTTAGGGAGTAGCTAAAACACTAGAAAAAAGATGCATGAAAGCAAAGATGGGTCCGAACAACAAAGGCCTGATTAGGTACCCAAGTACAAATGCAATGCAAACTAAACTAACCAGGGTAAAGGAGAAAACCCAGTGGGAACAAAACTCCTCCCTAAAATAGAATGCAAAGAGAAACTAAGTGATGAAAGATGGAGGACTCCATAGGACCCCCCAAGGACACCATCCATCACAAAGATACATGAAATAATCCCCCCAGAAGAGAGGAAGAAATAGACCACATAGCCCCCCCATAATGAAGTAGCTCCAAAAGGACTAAAGAAACCACATCTCTTGAAAGAAGTGAGAGGGAAGAGGCCGAATGAAATAAATCTCTAAAGGTGAAGTAGGTGTAGCCCAAGATGTCTCCACAGAAGCAGGTGGGACCTCAACAAATGAAGAAGTCAAAGTAGGTGAAGACTGAATAGAAACCTCCAAAGATGGATGATCAACTGGATCTTGCTGCACTGAAACAAAAGAAACCACATATGTAGTCATAGAAGTATCAACAAATGCAACAGTAGGTGGAGGAGATGGAATGGATGGCTCAAGAATAGGATCTGAAGTGAGAACTCCAATGTTCAAGAAGCCATATTTCTCCTTTGAATGATGATTCACACTAGAAGTGTGATGAAAAGCTGTAGGAACAATAGCACCATCAGTAACAAAAGCTGCAAAGGAATACAACTGAGATGAGTGATCCACCACCCTAATAGCAATAAATGCTCTACTCTCCAAGTCTCTGATGATAACTAAATCAGGTGTGAACTCCACAGACCTCCTATTGCCTCCATGTGTGATCTGATATATAGAAAGAAGGTTGTTCGTCAAATGAGGAACACACAAGACATCCTGAAAAGTGTTGTCCCCAAAACTAATAGACCCCTTCCCTGTAATGCTTATGTATGTATTGTTTCCCATCAAAATAGGAGACATAGTGTGAGACTCAAAGGAAGTGAACATAGGCAATGTAGAAGCCATATGATGAGATGCTCCTGAATCTAGAAGCCATCTCCCTAATCCAAGACTCGAAGAAGCACAAAGAGCATGCCCCTTCATATCTGATAAAGTATGTAAACTAGTTGTGCCCCTGCCATGTTGTATTGAAGAAGAAGAAGAAGGAGGAGGGGAAGGAGATGATGCAGACATCCTAGAAGGAAAATCAATCTGATGCTTCTGAAGAAGATTCTTCAGCTCATCAATGTCCTTCTTGTAGCAATTATGTTCTGCATGTCCTTCTCTCTTGCAATATGCACATGGGCCCTTCTCCTTCCTAAATGATTTCCCCTTAAAAGAGAATGATGAATCTGAGGACTCCTTCTGTTGCTCATGAGATTTGGAATCCTTTTGTTTATGTTTCTTGCCTTTTCCTGTAGAAGCCTTTTGATCTTTGGGCTCCTATGATGCAATGAGTGCCTATGATGAAGAGGGCTTCAACTTGGCCATATTGACCAACTTGGCCTTCTCTCGAGTGAGAGAAGATGCAAAATCATCAAAAGAAGGCATAGTAAATCTAGTACCAAGTGCATCCCTAGTAGCATAAAAGGTAGAAACAAAAACTAAATAATTTGGTCCAAGCTTAGAAAGAATGGACAATATCAACTGAGAGTCTTCCTTCTCAACACCACACTGTGAAAAATGCAATCTAAGAGACTTGATTTTGGTGAAAAAATCCTGGATGCTATCAAAATCCCTAGGATTTAAGCCAATAAGCTCATTCTCTAACTTAAACCCTCGCATAGTATCCTGCTTCCCAAATAAAGACTGCAAAGTAGTCCAAACCTCATGGGGTGTAGTGCAAGACTCAATATGAAAAAGAAGGTCAGAAGAAATATAAAGACATAAAGTACCATAATCTTCATCACATCTATTAAACCACTTTCTCTTTTCAACAGCACCTGTAGGTTCAATTTCTGTACCCATGGTTACCCTGCACAACCCTTTGTGTTTCAAGTGAATCTCCATTTGTTTTTTCCAACCAAAATAGTTGAATGGAGTAAGGAGTGCAATGTTATGTGTATCCATGACAGAAAACAACAATATATACTCTCAAATATAAAAACAATGCTCGTTGATCTCAAAAAAATAGCCTGATTGCATGCTTCCCAAGAAAATAATTGAAAAACTAAAGGCTGAGATCAAATAGTAATATCAGATACTTGGTAAAAAAATATGAAAAAGCACATCTAAGATCTGTGTAGAGCACTGAACCAGCTTTCTGATGCCTATTTGTTTTCGTAAAACTGAGTTTGGACGCAAAAGATATGCCTCCCGGAGTGAAACTAGCAACTTTTGGCTTTGACAGGCGAAAAAGGTACCAAAACAGAAAAATGAAAAAGTCTAACCACAACCATTGCGAAGTTTGTCGAACCAGCTTTTCGACGATATTTCTTTTTCGAAAAAAGGCCTCCGTTTTCCCAAGGTATGAGAAAATGAAAAAAAGGCCTGTAAAAAAGCACTTCCAGCATTAATCAGGGGCAAAAGTTAAGCACCGTTGCTTTTGGCCCTCGGTTCTGCATATGACCAGTCTCCGGCGCTTGTTGGCTGAATCTACAGCTCCTGGTCACTAAGGTGACCCTGGCGGGGGCTGGCGCGTGGGGCCTGGTCACCCACTTGACCGATGGCTCTACCTTAAAGCCCGCGGGGGCTGGACGGCTGCGGGCGGTGGTCCCTCGGTGGTGTGACGGTGGCCGATTGGTGGCGGGCAAGCGACAGAGCAATTTTACATTGGTCGCGCAAACTCTCTAGCTGTTTTTGTGATTTTTAAAAATATTTTTCTTGATTTTCACAATTTTTTGCCTCAGACTACGTGCTGGGGAGGCCGTACAACCTCTCTGGCAAAAAAAAATTGCCTTTTTTTTCAACAAGTCTAAAATCGACAAAACGAAAGGAGTTTCTAAGGTTTTTGGGCATCCTGAACGCGATGGCGACGTCCGTTTTTCCCAAAGATGCACAAAAAATATGCCAACCCCTAGATGCACAAAAAAATAGCTTGGTTTGAAACCCTTGCACAGAAAGAAACACTGTGAGAGAATATCTTCAAATCACGAACAGGTAGCCACAGGTCTGGAGCTATGATACCATGTAGAAGTTGAGAAACCAACTTCATAGTCCCCAAGAATCACTTGCATGCAATCACCTATCACATGCAATAGATATTCAGAACAAACAACAAGAGATGTTCTGTAAACCCTCAGAGCAAATATGTGCAAACTCAAAACCAAAATATGATTATTGAATAATATGATAATTACAATGTGATCAATCCTTATGAGGAGATCAAGAAAACCTAAAAATAGGAAACCCTAGTGTGAACACTTAATAATTAATAAATAATTATTAATGTGCCTAAGTTTAGCTTAAGAAACCTAAAGAAATAAGTGACTTAATTAATTAACCGATATGATTAAATTAATTAAGTGTAATAACTTACTACTCTAACACTTTGTTGTTTAGAGGACTCGCCAATTGCTTTGGCATCTCTTTGTGCAACAATTTCCCTTAACCTTTCTACTTCTTCCTTTGAAAGACCATGCAATCCAAAGTATTCATTTACTTGTTTAGTTACTCTTTTGTTTCTTGCAGGTGATGATGTTTCCAAGTGCACCTCAGTTGATTTGTCCTCATATGTACCATGTCTCAACAAGGAGGGGTCCTTAGGACTCTTTAGCAACAATTCAATGTATCCCTCAACATATTTCTCTGTAACCTCATATCCAAGAGGATCAATCCATATTGTCCTTGGTTCGACAACCTCTATTATGCATTCATTAGTAGATACAAGGATAGTTATTTCCTTTGTATACTTGTCCACTAGATTTTGGGGAATCCTCTCTCTATCGTGCATGTTGTTTTGAAATATTGCAAAGAATGTAGCCAAAGCATTATCCCGAGCTTTGTAGTCACCAATATTATGCATATAGTAAAAAAAAATGATGACCCATTGGTCTAATTTTATCCCAAACAATGTCTCTTCTTCTAGGTAGCTCCCTCAAAAATTAAAACAATAAGCACACAATCAGAGTTCCAAAATTAAATGCGTACTTATTTTCTATGGTTTGATTTAGATTCTCCAAAATTTGCTACCGAAGCAACTCACATAAGTCATAATCCTTTCTGTTCACCACCATATCATAAGCAACATAAATTGCAGTTGTAGACACAAAATTATCCCTATTAGGAAATTAGATTTGTGCCCTATCATGATTGAAGCATACTGTACAACATGGTTTATGATAGGTTTATTTTTCAATGCTCTTTTGCCAAAGGTTGTGCTAGTTAGCTCTATCACCACTTCATTTTTCATAGATTTTTTTACCGATATAGGTCTAGTATCACACAATCCATTCACGAATTTGATCACTTCCTTAAAGATTAGTCTGGGCATGTTTTTCCACATAAACTTATCATGCATTTTTCTCAATGCCATCCTCACATACCTTGCATCTAGTTCACTACTGTAGTTGGGGAACCAGTTCTAAACATTCAGTTTCTTTCACACTAGGTTGTTGTAATCTAGTTTCACTAAGAAATCATCTCTAGTAAGCTCATTAGACCAAAGATCCTTAATCTTATAGTGATTCTATTCATCCAATTTTCCATGAATGTGTGTTCTCAATGGGTAAAACCCTAGAGAAAATCTTTGAAAAAACACCTTAAGGATCATTTTCAAAGAATTTCCATGAATATATTTTAAACTTAGGTCTAGGTCTCTCTGTGATGTTAACTACGGTTGGAGTAGCCATTATGTCTTCAATTTAATCTCAAAATCTTATAAAATAACTTTTGTTTCAAATCTACAAAGCACAATTAGTTGTAAATACCTTTTACGCATTCAACGAAATCTAGGGTTTGAATGTTTTGCACCAAATTTCTTTGAATCACCTTCAAGTCACTTTCAATTTTCTCCTTTTCTCCAAATGCAAAAAAGTGATTAGAATTAACTTAGAAACTTGCTTTATGCCTTTATGATTTGCCCTAATTTTGCATTAATTGCTTCAAGTTCCAAAAAGCTGGTAAACACTTCACTGATACACTATAAACCTTAAAATTCCCCGCAATTCTTCAAATTCACATATTTTCTACCGGTTACTTTTCCAAAAGCTTAAGCATGTCATTTTACTCCATACATCTTTGTGTCACTCCTTGACTTCTCAAATTTCTAGAGGGTTGTTAGATTTTTTTGTTAATGCTCCCCTTAAGCCCATGCCTAGGTTTAATTTTCAAGGGAATTATTTGCACCAGAGGGAGGTACAGATGCATTTGATTCATATTTGTTCTCAGGTTCCTCTTTCTTTCTCTAGACATTCTCCATTTCCATCTTTACTTTAGTAGGATCAACTTTCTTCACAGGTTCATTCCTCTTTCCTAGATTAGTCTCCCTTCCATTCTTGCTTCTGCAAAATCTTGAAATGTGTCCAAGTTTTTTGCAATTGTAGCACACAACATTTTTTTGACCAAATTGACTTCCATTCATTCTTGATCCGCATTGGTTAGCCTTATGTCCAAATATATTGCATGTGTAACAATAACTATTGAAAGATTGAACCATTCTACCATTATTAAATCTATTCATCATTTGACTTTTGCACTCAACAACTCTATGTCCAAAATTTTTGCATGTAAAACATTGTCTAGAAAAGGATCCAAAATTATAATTCATTCTACTTCTACATTATATAGCCTTATGTCTAAATTTGTTGCATGAAAAGAAAATACCATTGAAATATGGGTACCTTTGAGCATTTGGTTGTCTGATAGGAGGTCTTCGACCATTGCTTCTTTGACTTTTGAACTGTTTTACATTGCCTTGAGTCTGCTTTTGATTGTCAACCTTGTTAGGAGTTTGATTGGCCTTTGAGCTTTCTCCTTCTTCAAGTCCCAATCCACCCTTGTCTTTAGATGGTTATTGTCTTGCAATTAGTTCATCAAGCATTGTAGTACTTGTTTTGAATTTATCCTCATGAGATCTTTTTTTATCTAGATCTAATCTTAGGGTTACCACTTCTTGTTCAAGTTTTATGCATTCATCAATATTTCTTTGTACAACTGCATTCAAACAATCCTCAATACTCTACTTTTCTTCCACTTGTACATTTAGTCTGGTGATATCTTCATTTGCCTTATTCAACTGTTCATTAACTTCTCTATTTCTTTCTTTGAACTTATTTATTTTTACTCTCAACTTCTTGATGCATTCAATTGCTTCCTCTAAGCTTTCCTTTAGAATTTTGTTGTCACCTTCAAATCTGTCAAGATCTTAAAGAGAAGCTTTAAGTTCTTTGTCAAACATGCAGTCATCTTCTATGTATTCAATTGCAGAAATTTCTTTAGGAGGAATATGACACTTTTTATCAACCATGTGTTCAATCTCCAAGATCTTCCTCAAGTTGTTAGGCTTCTCAAAAGGAACTAGGCTTTGATACCAATTATTGAACACCCAAAATACTAAGAGGGTGGGTGAATTAGTATTCTATTAAACCATTTAATCATAATCCATCCAATAGTCAAAGCATATATAATTGCAATAATAAATGAAAGCATGAAAGGAATCACAAGATCACATAACACATGAACGCCAAGATTTTTATGTGGAAAACCAAACAAGGGAAAAACCACAATGAGGATTAGCTCACAATATATTATAACTAGTTATAAGATATTACATGAGCTCACTATCAGAACACACTTTCCTTATAAGGCTCACATCCAAAAATAGATATAAAACAGAAATGGTTATACAACCAAATGTGAATTGATGTAAAGTGCACCTTCCTTGTGCTGAATCAGTTCCTTTGAAGCTCTAAATGCAAAACACTGCTCTATTTAGTAGTCGCTCAATAATTCTGCCCTTATTTTGATCTCACACATCTAAATTCGCATGTTCACACATTATCATATCTTTCACACATCTCATTACATGTCATGTCATCTTACAACTCAAAAATTTCTTACATATATACCCAATTACACCCGCACACATCAATTAGGTCAGCCTAATTAGATGTAGCCCCTATTTTAATTTAAAGTTACCTTGTCGACTTCATACTTGATTCAAATACTTCTTCGTGCTCAAATCAACCATGCAACACTTAGTTGGGGTTGGCATGGACCTAAGATAGATCCCCTTAACATCTGCAATACTTAATTAATCTCCATAACATATATCAAGTATTAGGTCGGCCAGGAATTAGACCTAATCACAAAATAAACCAACTGATCACACAACACTGATCCATCTGATCATCTAATCACTCACCAACTGGAATATGTAGTGTACTAACATCTAAAAACTATCTCCCAAAATTGTAAAGACCGATTCCAAACACCAAAGGAATGCAAACTAGATTACTCTTACCCATTTGCACTGTGTAAAGCCAAAAACTCTATGTCAAACTTTTGTTACTTGTAAATGTCAACTTGTGTATCCAAAATCACTAAAATCTTGATCATAGGTGCATTTAGCAGTCCTGAATTTAATATACTATAACCTCATAAGCCGATCTTATTACACAAGAAATTCCAGACCAAAATACCGGATTAAGATGTCTTCATTCTATGCATTAGATTAGACAAACTGTCAATAATTAATGTTGGCATCAATGACAAAAAAAAGAGAGGGTTCTTCTTCATTCTTTCAACGGATTAATCCCTTCACATGGGTGATGTCAACAAGTAATCCTGTTAGCAGTCATTTGAATTATCTACAAAATGAACAATTGAACATCATCAAATATCAAGTCATTTATAAACTTAATTGACATGCTTATTTAATTCATAACTTTAGAATTAAGTTCAAAAATGCACTAATGTTTCCCAAACACCAAATAAGTTCAATTTCAAGTCATATTCTTGTGAAAATGAGATTTATTCCCGATTTAAACATTCATTTCCAGATTTTTCATTTTAGCGAATTGCCTCAAACTATTTCTAGGTTTTGCTCCTCATCTTTTCAACTTTCCAAAGCATTTTTAAAATTTTAAATTCCGTTAAGAAATGAGGGAGATATCACTATTTTAGTGAAACTTCTTTCTCAAATTTTTGGTTTTTTTTGAAATTTTTGGTTTTTTGAAATTTTGGGTTTTGGTTTTGGACCTCCCATGTAAATTTGGATTTTTGTTCCTGGGTGTCTAAGTGTTTGGTGTTTTTGTGGTTTTATTTTGAAAATTCACACTTTTCTTCCTTCAACCAAAAACCCCCGGGGCCATAACTTTTTTATTTTTAAGTATTTTCAAAATTTTCAAAAGGCAACCCACGCTATTTTTTTGTGCGCTTTCCGTCCATGATATAAAAACAAATTTTTGGAATTCTCAAGATTTCGACTTTCAGGTGTCTGGGTGTTTGGTGCATAATTTCTTCCTGTGAAACATAAAAAACTTCTTTGAGCCTGAACCCACTTATTTTTTGAGTATTTTCAAAAATTTCAAAAAGTAACTCATATTAATTTTCAATGTTCTATCCATTCATGATGAATTTCAACCATTGAAAATACCAAATTTTTTATTTTGAATTTATGAGAAATTTTCAAGTGTTTTGACCATTAGCGAAAATTAATTTGAGGTTCTAGTGGACCCAGATAAACTATTGATGTTGCAAGGCAAGGAAAACCTAAGCCAAAAAGAAGGGGGTCCTTATTTTGCCAAAAGCAAAATGGGGTGTGTTGTGAGACTACACAACACATCCCATGATAATGAGTGTTCTATAAGATTATTACATTCTTGTATGTTGGTACATTATTTTATTTTTATATTTGGTTTATTACTTTATGCCATTATATACATTTGGGATATGATAATATTACTTAGGCAGTATCTAGTTATGTAGGTTGTATTTTGCATTATGTGACTTGTACTTTCTTTGTTTTGTGGATTTATACTACACACATATGACTATATCTCCTTTGTTTCACATTAGTCAAGTGCATTCACACCTCTTGGTAGTGTATCCTATATCTACCCATTTGTAGCTCATTGTTGAGAATCTCTCAAGTGTATCTCTTTTACATATATTGCATCCTTATATAGAATATCATTATTCTATCATTTTGGTCTTTTTATTTCTTTATGCTTATCTTTAACTTTATTGATCTTGGTTGGCTATCTCCATAGCCAAATTTTACATGGTATCAGAGTGAGTTTCTAGAGCTAGTTTTTAAAAAGATATAAAAAATGAAATCTTTATTTTTCTCAAAAATTTGAGTATTCTTTTCTCTTGTATCAAATGATGAACTAGAAAATTAGAAAAAATAGGAGAGATTATATTTTGTGATTTTTTTGTAGCTTTGTTTTTAGGTTGCTTTAGGATATTCTTGTAATAAATATGAGCTCATCATTGAATCTAGATAGTCCAAATGAACATAAGAGGCTACATCTACTAAGGTTTTCACGTGAGAGTTTCCTAAGATAATCTATACATAGCTAACTTTTTAAAGCACTTCGAGTCAAATCTAACCTTGCCATCATGTCTAGAAGGACCAAACACTTATGAATTAAATGTCAAATTGTCCAAATCAAACAACTTGGCCTAAATTCCTACAAAATTTTCTCCTTCCTTGTCATATAGATCATATGGCTACACTGTATTCTAGGTTGTTGGGAGCCAATATTATTTGTATATATATATTTAAATAAATATTTTCTAAAGGTTCCATGGTATAAAAGTACCCTATTATATGGTACAACATGTTGTAGATATATATTATTTTTAGGTATACCATCCAATGGGTTCCATGTGACATGGTTTCTTTCCATTTCTCAACACCACCACCATATGTGGTTAAATCTAGATGGTGGCCCCTCCACCACGACTTTGTTGCTCTAGAGTCACCTATACTTGGGGAAAAAACATCTTATCATTTGGTTGCATGGCCTATTTAAATCATTTTCTCTACAATAGTGCAACCTATAATACCACATGGTGAGAATTCTAGCTAAAACCATTCATATTCCTTGAAAGTGGTTTATTCTCACTAGTAAGTGGTATTCAACTTTGAAACAATAGTTTTTCATTCTAATGATGGTATTGTAGTCATAACGAGTATTTCAACAATTAAGAACATTTTTTCAGTTTGGAATCAAATGAAATCAATATCCTCCTCCCAATTCTTTCCCCTATGCCATTGCATTTTGATTTGGTACTTGAACTTTGTGAGCCTCATCATCAATTATATTGGCTCTTTTTTTCAAGTAGTTTTTTTGATCTAAGATAGGTTTTGAGAGCTTACTTAGTGGTGAAAATTGTTCTTGATTTTGGTGTTGGTACTTTTAAAAAATTATAGATTCTCATAGGTGCTGCTAAATCATTCTCATTTAAAAAAAATTTGAGGCTTCATTTGAGCTCATATAATAAAATTTTTAGGTGAATTTTTTTGAAAGTGCATAATTTTTTTTATATATAGTTTACATTGATGCAATTTTATTTATTTTATTCTATCACAAAATTATTTATTCAACATTGTGGCCTAGTTTTATTTATATAATACACTAATATTAAGACTGCTTTTCTAATTTGAAAAGTGGAAATTATGATTGCACTAGGTATAAAGTACCATCATCATGTTTTGCTGGGGGAATCTCTTATTAGAGTGAATTTGGGGGGTCTTCTTATGGTTGCACTTGCATTACTCTTGATATATGCATTCTAACTTTCTTGCTTCATCATGGAGAAATATTTGGTCCCACTTCTAATACCTTAGAACTATCTTACATGGAAATATGAAATGATTAAATTGTTAAGAATTAAAAGGTTGTGGAAGATAACTAAGGAACTTGATAATGAACCAAGAAATAAGCCTAAAAAGTCCAAGTGGTTGAATAAATTTGATGAGGCCATGCAATTATTATACTTGTATTTATTTCTTGAGTTGTTGTGTATTGAACACCTAATTACACTTATGGATATGTGAGACACATTGCCAAAATTATTTGAAAAACATATGACATCGAGGATCACATGTTGGAAAATAAACTAATAAGCTTGAACCCATGTAATTTTGACAACATACATGAATTTATCACAAAATTTAAGTCACCGAGAACATAATTGAAGAATTTTAATATTAAAAAAATGGATATATAGTTGATATTAAGTGTTCTTGCTAAGATAGGACTTGACTATTCAGTGTTCATGTCTACCTTTGATGCTAAAAAGAGTGAGTTAAAAATGTTTACCTTAATACATTTTTCTATATCACTCATTATGGATCAAGATAAGCTTATTAAAATGGGCACCTTGAAGTCTTCAAAATCAAATTCCTTCATTGAAAAATACGATAAGGCTTCTAGAGGTAAAGAGAAGAAAAAAACAAGCAAAATAAAACCAAATAATAGTCCACATTGTGAGGATAAGGCAAAATTAACCTTGCAATCCTAAGTCATTTTCATGTGTCCCTATGATCCTTGAAACGTATACTTGGACGTCTAAGGACATGAGAGATACAACTATTTAGTATTTATTCATCTATGGAAAATTATAATTGTATTCATAAAGGAGGATCTAGTTATTGGTGGTGGTTATAAATTTTAAATACAGATTCCTCTACTTGGGTTTCCAAAATCGGAGATGAAGAGTCAAGCCCTTACATATTTTTACATGTTGGTTGCATTCTCTTGCATGTTAGGGTGCCAAGTTTTTCATGTTAGTCGTCACAACCATCAAGGAGTAATGAAGCACTTAGAGTTGACCAATTCTAGTTGGATGTGGGTTAGGTGCTCATGTGAAGGCCATGTGATGATTTATTATTATTTACAAAGTTTACATGTTGTCCACTAAGGAGGGAATATGGTATTTTCATGTGGTTTTACCACTTATTTTGAGATACCACAATGGTATTCTCATCTCCATCTCTTCTATAAATTGGTGCCTTGGGTTAGTAGTATGTACATGGTTTTTTGTAGGTTGAAGAAGTAACAAAGTACTATTAGAATGATATGAGAGATATATGTTGCATTGATGTATGCTCATTTGAAGGATTAATACAAGAATTCAATCTCTTTAGGTATGGAGTTTTTTCCCACAAGGCTTTCTCCATGTAAATACTGTCACTTGTGTTTACTGTTCTTCTTTCTTTTGTTGAATGTGCAATCACATACATAATATTTGTATGTAATCTTAGATAAACATATGTATTTCAGATTTGCAAACACTTTTTTGAAGTTAATATTGTAGAAGTTTCAGCTTGATTTTTAACACACATACATGCTTCCCCAAAAGAACATAAAAAATCCTCTTCGAAAGGGTAATTATCTATGAAGGAGAAGACTAAATCTCCATATTGTAAGAAACCTGGGCATGATGAACAACAATTTTATGGAAAGCAAATTGATGAGTTGAAGCATTTTTTATAGAAGAACCACATCAAACTACCTTGAACTATTTAAAGGGGTTCATTATTTTTTTCTTCATAGTAGGAGATATAGAAGGGAAAATAGCTTGTTATAGTTGCAAATTCTAAGTCAAGGAGATGGATCCTTGAATTAGGATCCTCACATCATTTGCTTCATCGTCAGTATGCTTGCTTCATATGAGAATTTTTATTCACCATATATTCTAATGGGTGACAACACATATGTGTGTGAGAAAGGGTCTCTTGACATAAGTTAAGGATCATTCAATGATTTCATCTAGGTACCTTCATTTTTAACTCATTTTCTCTTTGCCTATCAAATTACACATATATCGACATATAAAGTGTTGAGTTCACTCTATAGTTTGTGATCATTCAAGATTTGTAGAGTAGCTATATTGTTATAGTTGGGGAGGTAGATGATTAGTCAAGACTTCAGACCTTCTCACATTTTTCTCTTAGTGTTATTTTGGTTGATGTTCACACTTAGGCCTCTAGTGTGGATAATTTTCAAGAGGTGTAGTATGGTCACCTAAACCTTCAAGTCCTTTCATTGAATAAGGTTCTAGATAAATGTGTTGAAATTCCATCTCCACCATCATCTCTTTCTTCTACTAAGTCTAGCATTGTTTCATCTATAACTTCTAGTAATTTAGTACAACTAGATCACCTTCCTTGCCCTTAAGAGATAGTTCCTTGGGATGAGTAATAGATAGATCTATGAGATTTATTTTGTGAATCCCTTCAAGTATAGATTTTGAGGAACCTATTGAGGATATTCATATCCTCTTAGATGATAGTTGTACATGTCATGATTATTGTCTCTTCATCTTTGGTTCTTGTTCTACATTAATTTCCACATGGTTCTAGATGGTCACTTTCTTTAGTTAGGCACAAGATGCTTGATTTGATTGTGGCACCATTTGGAACCAACATGGTGACACCTAAGAAGCATCTTGATACATTATACAATTTGAGTTTCCTACCTCATATTCCTTATAGGAATGAAAATATATTCTCCAATCATCATTTTGTTGATTTCTTCCCAAGAGGAGAAATATTTTTTAACAATCATGAAAAATATTTAGCATTCAATGTTGAGTATCCACCATTAGTGTAAAAGATTACATATTGAGGGGAGGCACATTGTCTCTCTTCTGTCTATCATGATAATTTTTTATATTGGGGTTTTATCCTTCTCAATTATTTTGAATGGGGTTACATATATTTTCTCTCTTCATCCTCTTGGGGGGGATTTGTCCTATATGTTTTCTCCCTTTTATTCTTGATGGGATCAATTTGTACATGGGTACCTAACATGGATGCACATTTTTTTGGGACCCATTTATCAATATTTTCTACCCACCTAGTGACACTTATGGGGAGGTGCTAGGGCATTATTTTATTATTTTATTTAGTTTATTACTTTAGCACATTATGTGCATCTAATATAGGATAAGTTTTCTTAGATAGGTATCTACTTAAGTAGGTTGTACTTGCACTATGTGACTTGTACTTTTCTTGTTTTGTGGTGTTGTACTACACACATGTGATTAATTCTCATGTATTTTATATTAGTTACACTTTCATATATCTCTATGATGTATCCTATATACACTCATTCAAGTAGCTCATTGTTTAGCATATCTTATATCTCTTTTGCACATTGTATCCTTGAATAGAATAACACTATTCTATCATTTTGGTTGATTTCTTTATATTTTCGTTTATTTTTATTGATCTTGGGTGGCTATATCCATAGATAAATATTACACTAAAATAGACCATACTTTGTAATGTAAGTTATGATTCTCTCCCATATACTCTATGTATAATAGATGTATTTGTATAGTAGTCATTAGATAGAAATATAAACAAAAGGCTGATAGATGCCATGCACATATGGTGTATTTACATGTGAATATGTGGGTGATAGGTGTTGGAATGGTATGGTACTAGTTAGATGTTGGAAAAGAGTGGTTACAAGTATTGTACATATATATAATGCTAATAGGATTCCTTGATTATGTTGTATTAGGTGTGGACACATGTAAAATGAATATGACGTTGAAGTAAACATGTTGAGTGGACACATGTACACCCATGTGCAAGGTTGCACATAATGGAGAGGTTTAAAGGAAAGATTCATGAAGCTCTTGTAGAAGTTGTTGCAATAGAGTATTGAATTATATGTGTCCAAGATCTTGCTTGGTACAACCAAGAGATGTGTGTGCAAATTTCTTGTGAGTAGCATGCAATTGTTTTTAGTGGATGATTATGAGGATGTGCATGAAGCATTTCTACTACAAGCCTTATTTATGTGTGATTTAATTTGGTATTATATGAGAACGCAAGGGAATGTAACAACATGACATGGAAAATTTTGAATCAATGTGTAGATCTACAAGTTGTGTGTAAAATTACATTCAAATCATTGGCCCTTTCTTATAAATAAATAGTATGATCCATTATGTTCTAATGCACAAGGAAGAAGTTATGTTGATGTAGATTTGAAGAACCAATGGATATGCCAAAATTTTATGCGCTTGTGTCCATATCACTTATGCCTTTTATGTGGAGTGGAGTCTTCAATATGCTAGAAAACCATAAGGGTTCCAACATAAAAAATTGAGATGTTCTCATTACACTGAAAATACCTAGATTTATCAACACATAAATTAGGACATGATCAACTTGATACATGAACTTGATGTTTGTGTATGGTGAATGACTTGATGCATAGTTGATGACTTATAGATGTGAATTTATAGAGATATTTTACCCTTACTCAGGAATTAATGAAGGTTTGAAGTAGTAATACTTCTACCTAGGAATGAATGAAGATCTAGACTATACTATCAATATTGTTATTAGAATTGCATTCTTGACTATGCGTGCTTGCTAATTTTGAAGTTGGTCCTTATAATCCATTATTGAAAAGAGAGGCTATGGATGAGCTTGTGCTACCTTTTTGAGATTTGTGGGTTCCTATATGAAAAAGATATATATAATAGTGGATATTTTTGGAGTGTAAATAATCCAAAAGAATGGTTCCAATGATAATGTTTCTTGGAGGTGTAGAATTTTGAAGTGTAATTTGTAGGGGTGTGTGGGGAACTATTGAGAAGAATTATGGTTATTATTTGATGCAATGCTAGTCTAGTGTCGATTATCAAGATATTGGTTATATTAGAGTGAAGGTGTGGAGGATTTGTGTGGTTTTATTCTCAATGAGAGTTGTAATATTTCAATGTGAATATATATGCAGATTGTAGTGAGGGTGGAGCTGCAAAGATGATCCTAATTTCATCCCATTGTCAAAGGTTAATGTGTACATGTGTGGAAATAACATGTTTTGATAAATAATCATGTTGTGCTTGAGAATATGTAGATGTTCCTGCATAGATTGGTGTGGATGCTATGATTTGCATGATTTATAATGTTGAGACATATGCACTTTATCATGGTGTGTATCATGCATGTTGTAGAATCATCCAAATAGGTGACAATAAAGGGCGTGTAGTTGAAATACTATAAAATTGTTTGTATGTTTATGACATATTTAACTAGCTAAATTTGGTTCTAATTAGAGCTATAAAATCTAGTCTTGTGACCAAATTATGGTTGGCTTTGTAGTGGGAAGTATGGTCTAAGTGAATATAATATCTTAGGTGCTTTCTAACCTATACTCAAAAGTATATGCATTAGACTACTTTACACACCATCATTAATTAGGTATCGGTGAGACTTTAGAGACTCTTTCTTTGTGGAATGATTTTGATAACTATCCACTTGTATATGTGTAAAACACTATTGGAAAGTACACATAACCATTCATGTAAGTATGGTCAATGCTTTCCCTAGGGGTGGTCAAAACTCTCAAGATAGGGAGCCATGAATTGGTGTTGAGTGCCATGCTAAAGGTGTCATGTTTAGAGGATGTCAAGAATCAAATTTTATGATGACAACACATTAGATAACTATTGACACCATTGATTTAGACACTGGGTCACTTTATGTATGTGACTCCATTCATTCAAAGATTGATGAAGAAAATATTTCATCCAAAGAGGTTGGAAAAGAAACACATATATTTGGAGATTATTTTTATGCATTCTTTATTCTTCTAGTTATTGAATGAAGAAAGGGAGAGTGTTGTGATGCTTGAAACATGACCAAAAAAATCTAGTGGTAGAGGGTATGACAATAAGCACTCAACGTTGATACTAGTGATTTGGTTTTGATCTAAAACTAGTGGATAAATTCACATGCATACAAATTTATGGAGATATGTTACTGTATATTGATATTTTTTCTAATGGCAAGCTTGTGATGCATAAGAGTTCTTATGGAACCATGGCCAAGGAACAACAAATTCGTAAAAATTATGTGGACATTTTAATTTTATTGAGTAATAGTTTAAAATAAAATATATTGAGATCATGAAAGGGAAATTAGGTTCTCATGAAAAGACAAAGTATATGCATCTATTTGATTCACTATGAATCTAGGGGTGAAAACCATGATAATGAGCATTCTACAAGACTTCAAGTGATTTTTCGTAATAGACCATAATTTTTAATGTGAGTTATAATTCTCTCCCATCTACTTAATGTAAAATATATGTATTTAATAGTTATAATTAGCTAGAACTACAAAATGAATGCTAATATATATGTCATGGGTGTATAGTGTGCTTACATTCAAATATGTAGATGATAGGTTTCAAATTTGTATGATACCATAATATACAACATGATAAAGTGGAACTAGGTGTTGTCATGTGGTTGTTGCATCCATTGTCTAAGTACCAAACTTAACATTATTATATTCTTATTAATATTACACATGATAGACACTTTTGACTACATGAATTTAGACTCTATTTTTTTAGCTACATTTTCACTTTATTATGACTAGTCACACCTCCTCTTTCTACATTCACTTATGAAATGACCATACTTGTGGCAATAATAACATTGAACATTGCATTTATTGAATCCCTTATTTGAGTTTCTTTTATTTTTCTTAGCTTCAAAGTTTGGGTGTAAATTATTTGCTCCCTCTTGGCTATTTGTTCTTCTAGAGTTGCATGTTTTGAAGCTACATCCTTTAGAGTTACTTCTTCCTCTATCTTTGTATTTTCTTTGATTTTGTTTCTTCCCCTCCCCCTACCTCTTTTATTAGCTTGAGATTTGAATGATTTATTTAGAGAAGAAGGGGAAAACTTGTTCAAGTGTTTGTTTTGGGTTTTAAGTTAACCCATCAACTCACCTACTGTCATTTTTAACCTTTTCTATTGTAATGATTATTGGGTCAAATCTTGAGGGAAAACTCCTAGGAGTTTTTTCAACAATCCTCCATTCTTTCATAGCTTCACCATTAATTCTTAACTAATTTATTAATATGGAAACTTTTGTATATAAGTTTGAAATGGACTCTTCATCTTTAATTATAAGAGTTTCAAATTATTTATAGAGCATTTTGAGTTTAACTAAGGTCTCACCTTATAACGGTTCCTTTGTAGCTATTTTGGAGTATTTTTAGGTCTCTTTTGTATAGTTACTTGTTGCTAACATAAATTTTTTCAAAGCTTCATTCATCAAACTTAGGGATTTTGCATTTTTCCTTCTAGTCTTCTTCAATTAGGGGGCAAAAGTACAAACTTGTGTCACACTTTTATAAAGAAAATAACCAACAGGACTATAAATTTTCAATGTTGATCACATAAAAATGGCCTTTATGTTTTTAATTTTAAAATGATAAATGAATGAAATGTATAACTCTTGATGAAGTTTATGCTTGTAATTTTAAAAAATTTAAAATTGATTTGATATATTTTTTTATAAATTTAAGAGTAGAATTTAAATTTCTAAAAAATTTAGAAAAAAGTGAGATGGATGGGACATCACAAAAAAAAAAGAGAACACATTTTTTTTCTTGATTTTTTCCAATTAGCTAACTTCAATATCTACTGCATGAGAAAAAACATTAATTTTCAATGATTTTTTTTTGTAATAGCATTTTAAAGTCAAACTTTGTTAGAACATCATAGTTTTCATAGGACATCAACTTTTGTCTAATTATTTTTATCATTTTTTAAAAAAATATATAAATTTTTGGAGAGGATTCTCTCCTCCAGCGCACCATATATTTTTCAAAAAATTTAAATATGTTTTAATATTTTTTTAAATTTCTAATCAACCTCATATTTGATTATAAAACCTACTTACAATTAAATTTTAAAAAATCATAATAAAGCTAATTAAAAGATTTTAAAATTTTGGATTCTAGACTCTAAGCTCTACAAAAGGCTATTTTCATTTTTTTATGGAAGTACTCTTAGTTGGAGAAATTTAAAGAGGAAGTTGAAGTTTTTTTGAAATTGCCCCACAAGAGGGGTTAAGCAGTCACATAGATAGTTTCAGTCAAAGTGTTTTTCTCAAAACCATACACATCAATTCAATCACAATCCAAATTTTCAATGGAAAAAAAATATTTTATAGCTTTCGACGAAAGGGTTTCTCTTGAAACTGTGTATGCCACATGGTTTCAAGCGAAATTGTTTCACTGGGAACTATTTTGGTGTTTGAAAATATGACACAACTTTGTGCTTTTACCCTAATTCTTTTGAGTATTTGTGAGAGTTATATATACTATTGGACTAGTCACATCTATGAATCCATTGATCACAAGCTCCCACAAATCATTTGCAACCATTATTGTTTTCATCTTCTTTACCCACACATCATAGTTTTGACTATCAAATGTTGGTGATTGTTAGTAACTCTTGTTATCACCTCTAACTATACTTATAAATTGGTGAAAAATGCTTGATACCCAAAAAAATCTAGAGTTCTAACTCTATACCACTTTGATGGACAAGAAACAAATAAAATAATAAAGACCACAATAGGGGACAAATCCCAAACTTGGAGCATATATATATATACAAATTTATTGCAAAATTTTCAGAAACAACTTGCTTTTTGTTGTGTGTTCTTCATCTAGAAATGTTGTGTATGATCTCTCTAAAATTGTTGTTTTGTACTTACTAATAGTCTACTAACGCCCTTTTTCTTTAATTTTCTATTCTACCCACAAAACTATTCTTCTACATACTTTGTTTCCTATTTCTTTTTGTTTCTACTTATCAACAATAAATTTCTTTAAAAAATATTCTTCCTATTCAAAAGAAAATTAAATCTAAGCATCCCCAAATTAAATGAAGTTAAATGGTCGCAAAAGGAGAGGATGTTTCTAAATCCAAGAGATCTAGGTTAGGAACAAAATGTATGCCAGAAATTTAATTCTTTGTCTCAGGATTAAAATGCATTTCCAACAAATTTAAGATACACTTATATAAAAATTATAAAAACGCTTTTCCTCTAGTAGTTAAACCCTATTATATGGTGTTTAAGTGGGAGAGAATAGTTTAATACGATATGTTGGCAATAATGGGAGAAAAATTATAAAAGTGCACAGGCTATGAATGATGTTTGCTTGACTTTAAACATTCTCATCTCTTGTTTTTTATTGAACAAGTTTTCTAGTTGAAACAAATATGATCAGCTCGTAAACCAAGAGAAACGTACAAGTTAAACAAGATTTAAACATTAAACACAAGCTTAATTCTCCCACGATTAAGGGAATGCCATTTTTTTTAACCATAAACTGAGGAGCAGCACAATTACACACTCGAAACTTTATCTATTTTAGTGTCATATACTACAGTTAAACAAATGATGTTTTCTCATTGACCCATGTCGGATCCACACTTCCATTGTAATGGGCTTAATCATTGCATGTAATTAGAATCTATTAAAGAAAAAACCAGTGGCCCTTCACCATGTGCAGGATCTACAACATTACTTCAACTTTGTTTTGATTTAATGTACTATTTGTCTGCCAATCCAGATTGTAATTAAACATTTGGCTGGTGATGCCCTCTACAAAACTGCAAAAGCTTTAGAACATATAGAGCAGCAACCCAATTAGCAGTAATGCAAGATTTTCGATCTGCTCAACATTTAAGGACTCTGGAGAATGATGAATGCACGTGAAACTATATCAGAAAATGATGGTTTCTTTCTCTTCAAACAACTATTACTGGTAATAATTCTGTCTCTTGTTAAGTATGTCTTATGTATATTCCGATGTTAAGTAAAAATGACTGCATACGCAATCCCTGCGTCATGTCGATCTCATAAAAGTGGGTATATTGTAAAATGTATTGAAAAACGAATGTATGCAATGCGCATGCAAGTAATGATGGAAATTGACTTGTCGTCTCCGATACCTTTTGTTTGTTTATTTGAGCAGGCCGTATGGAATGTGGGGTCATCAATGGGATTCTGCTAGTCAACTGCTGCCATCTGGTGCAGCTGCAATTGATGGACTGGCAGTGGCACACAAAGAAATACTAGAGTCCTTTACCATTTGCTTCCTTAAAACAGCAACTCAAATCTAATCCCTAAATGTAGATCAAGAATGGAGCCAAAATGGGTCCATGTCACCTGCCATGCACAACAAGTGGTGACTTGGGAGGTGGGCAAAGATATTATAATAGTGGGGAGTTTTGTGGGCACAGAATCTGAGCCTTCCTTTTGCTTCCCAATTTGGAGCACTTTAAATATTGGCCGAGGGATTTTTCCTTATTGATTTGGCAACGTGGTTAGCTAGATATAGATGTATACAAGGAATAGTTAATGGGTTTGTTCGATTTGCAGTTGTTGGTGGGGTGTGGGGGCATGCATACATTACATTACATAGTCAGAAAGAAGGCAGGAAAAGAGTAGACAGGTATAATAAGAATGGGTATTTGGATTATTCTCCAAAGTCAAAATCCACGTGATATGTAGTGAGAGTAGTTGGGGGGTCCATTTTTTCAGTGGCAAGTCAAACTGTTCCAATTAGGGTGGTGTTTGTTTAATAAGAATCTAGAGTGCAGGCATTTTGTATAAAGTAATGGATTTGATTGCCTTGTTTAAATGTTTTCTGTTTAAAATTTTGAACGGGGTTTTGGTAGAGAACAGACTACTATTTGGTGGACAGTGAAAGGAAATGAATATGACATAGAATGTGGGAATCCTCCAATTGAGCACTAAAGGAAAGGAGAGTGGGTCGGTCTGGGGCCTGTCTCCAATACAGATTTGATCCAGTTAAGAGGACATGTTTATGGAAAGGAGGGAATAGATTGGAAGCAGGGAGCCCATTGCATGTCATCTCTGAGATAGAAAGGTGCAGCACCAGTCCTATGAAAAGGAAAAAAGCTAATGAGCATGCATCAAAGAACCAGAGCCTAAATTTGACTGATAATCAGGTAACAACATAACTCCACAATATTTTTTGCCATATATTTCATGAGCTTGTATACTCACTGCCTCTTTTAATGTTGTTAGAAATGAATATCAATCTTGGTAGGAATTTGTCATGACAAAGTTAGATTTGTCAGAAACGAATACCAATCTTGGAAGTAGTTTGTTATTACATAATTAGATCTGATGTTGGTTAAATTTGTATGTCTGAAATACCAACATATGTTGTTGGATTTATTTTTATAAAAGTGTATTCAAATGGTAAATAAAACATGGCTATACCAAAACTTAGTATCAAAGCTAACTAGGAGATTAGATAATGGTTTGCTACCCTCTGGTTTTGTATTCAATATGGTAAGTCAAAGTAGGCAGTCTTAACTTGTCTCCAGATTGCAGCTTCCTGCCATTTTTAATTGTTAACAGAAATCTAGAAGTAAGCCATATATAAACGGTTTTCTCAAAGGTTTGTTCTTGTTTTTCTTATAGAGAAATTTAAGATATTGTCATCAATATCAATCAAGTATTAGACCAGTAGTTATTGTTTATTCGTTCAGCAAACTTGTTTGCATCATAGTTTAAGCATGCTTCCTTAGGTGTATGGTCAGGTTTGAAAAATCTTTACTTGGTCCATTAGAGCATTGTGTTTAGAATTTCTTGACAGCCCAGAAATAGGCTTACAAATAGCATGTTAGCCTTTAGCTGCAGAAAAAATTGTAAGGTGATTTGCTCTGCCTTATTCAATTGAATTAGCAAATTTCAGTGAAGGGAAACAACTAATATGTGACTGGTTTTACAAATATTGAGGCCATACTGGAGAGATCTATTTATAGATCCGGTCATTAGATACGGAATCTAAGCTGTTTGTGGAGGATAACTGATTAGTTTCAGGGACTCAAAAGTTGAGGATCTGTAGGACTCTTTTTCTAGCTCTCTTAACTACCACTGAAACTGTCACCAATAGCATTTTTCCTATAGTCTATTATCCTAAATTTTATTGGCCAAAGTTGGATATTTGTATAATATCTGTGAATCCATTGTCTTGGAAACTCCTGAGAACAAAAAAGCAGGTATGACATTGCATTTTCTAGGCTTCAACCTTGAAGGACCTTTTTTTCAAAGCATTCATTAAATTCGTTCTAAACCTTAGAATAATTGAGTGATGACAAAGTAGTGCATTGTATTTGACAACCGAGTCCCAAAAGACTTTAAAGGTGGTGTCGACAAAGTAGCCCGTTGTATTTGACAACTGAGTCGTAAAAGACTTTAAAAAGGTGTTGTTGATATAGTGCATTGTATTTATTACACTCTTTCTTTTCTATTTTGATTTAATTATTACACTCTTTTTTGGATGAAGTAAATGGGGATTGAATTTTGTGATTAAGAAGGTGCAGGTTCTAAGTTAATTATTATCACTTTTCAAATAGTAAAAATTTGGTACGAATGAATTGGTATTAGTTGAGATTTTGTTTGTGAGGTTTTAATTATTGGGTTTTTATAATTTTTTATATATGAGTTATTTTTTATTTATATAATGATTGAAATCAAAGATTCAAGTTTTGTTGGTGAAGTTGAATGATTTTTAATGGGGTATTGGTTTGTTAATAAAGTTGAATGATTCTCATTAGTGATAAAGACTTGCTAATTGTAAGGTCCTAACATAATAATAAATGAAATGGGAATGACAACTTTGATAGAATGAATACTCCAATCCTTGATTCTCAACTACAAAGATTAAGACTCAATACACTTGAACTTACAACACTTGTAAAATTACTTTTTAATAATTTATTTCAATTATGTATAAACATTAATACTTTCTAAAATTTAAATTTTTAAAAATCTTTAAAATTCTCATTATTTATTATTTTAAACATTAATTAAATTTTAAAAAAATAAAAATTAATAAAAACAGTTAATTTTATCTATTAAATTTAATATAATTATTAAATTTAATATAATTATTATATAATAAATTCAAATTTAATAAAAAATTGAATGAACATTGATTTATTGTTCACAAATATAAAATATTATCTATAATATTTAGAAAATAATAAATATTCTTTTTAATTTTGAAATTTCTAAATATTTAACTTATATGATATAAATATACAAGGGATTTGACAAAAAAAAAAATATAAAATAAGAATAATATATAAGATATTATATATATTATTATTTTCTTTATAAAAAGAAAGTAAATATTAAAAAGATTAGTATGTAATTTATTTATTATTTAATTTTTTTACTAATAAATGTTAGTTTCTAATATAAATTTAACTTCTTTCAAATATAAATATAGGTAAAGTTTTGTTGGTTTTGATGGTCATAATCACACAATTTTATGTTTGTGAAAAGATAGTGTACAAGGGCAAAAAGAGTGGAGGTTATTCATAGTATTCTATTCATGTGTTAGGTTTGTCTACAAGATTCAATGGCCACTTCATAGTAAAAACGATGGATTGGGATGGAACTGCAACATCTAGGTTAGGGTGCTAGGGTGTATGTTGAGTTTTCTCAACATTTGTTGTCTTATGACTTGTCTTATTTTGTTCTATAATGGAGTTTTTTTAGTATACATTTGGTTTGTTTGATAATAGTTGTTCATCCTTGTGGATACTTTTTACATATTGTAGTTGTGAGACTTGTCATGGTTCTCTAACTCATGAGTGCTAACAATTTGTTTTCGTATACAAGATTGCTAATTTTCACTCTCTACTCTCAAAAAGACAAAATTGTTCTCTAATCTTATCTTAATAGACATTTTTTTTAGATACTTTTATTATATTAACATCCTTATAGCTTTGTTGTAGTTATATTTTAAATCTAAACAAACATCCCATTAAATTTCTTCAACTATGCAATCAAAGAATATCAAAACTATATTTAAACCTTATTAATTCAATTATATTCATATTACTCTTAAGATTTATTTTTTATATTTTTTAATAAAAATATATTCTAACAAATAGCAAGACAACTTTCTGCCTATATTACTGCATTACAATCTACTTTTGTAATAGATTATTTCCATATACATTTATAGAAGAAATGAGATGTACATATATTTGACTTTCTATTGGTTGACAGACCCAATCTGAACTTTTAAGAATTGAATTTTATTCAATTATTACAGTAGATTAGTTACTTTGTTATATTGAAACCATTAAGCCAGAATCAAGATTAAAACAGTACAACATGGCGTGCAAAATTATAAATCAGTCTAGTACAGCATGAGATGTCAGGAAACAATATTCAGACAGCGTTTGACAGACTGAGTTGATCCATTCTTTTCCAATGATCGCTTTGGCCTGGGTAAGAAACTGTACATGGCATCACATTGTTTACGGCCGCTACAGACCAAAAGCATTTCATGCTAAAATGGCAAGCAACTTCTAACGAGCAATACTGTCGTTTTGTTTTCGTCGGAACTGAATTGCTGACATTTTACGTTCTTCTTGAAAATCGTGTTCATTGGGTTGTGTTGGAAGCTTGAATATCTTTGGACCTGACAATTACAGTTACTTTTTTTTGTTTTAGCGTGCACATTGTCTATTGACACTGGAAAACCCAACAGTTTATTCCTGCCGCATATATTGCCTTATGACATATATTAACTTTTAAAATAAACATCCTAATCAAGTTAAAAGAGTTGTTTGATTAACAATCAGTAATTGATATAGCTTTCGATTTTAAATCTATAAGTGTTTCAAATGAAGATGTTCTTGCAAGTAGCTTTTTACCTAACAGCAAATTTGTATCTATATTATTTATTAAGTTGGTATTGGTAAGTGATGCTATTGAGAAGATTCTTAAATCATTTAGGTCGATCCGAAATATCGTTATATTCATCGTGTTTGATTCATTTGGCTTGCATTACATGTCTTACAATATTTTTCTATTGAACGAAGAAATTGCATTGTCTGAACCATAGCCAGTTGGAGACTTTGCATCTAGCATCAATCATTTTGATATATATTTTACAGTAGTACTTACAAAATTTAGCTTAGGATGGAGCTTGGTTGTCCACTTGAATTAGGCATCAGGAATTATCATATCTGATAAGAAGGGTGTATTATTTTTTTAGTGTGTCAAATTTTGATATTGTTATCAGCAGTTTTTAATCAAATTTATTGACTCATATTACATATGAATTTGCATTGATAAATATGACTCAAAGAACAAAAAAAAAATTGAATCTTGATAATAATATCATAATCAATATACCTTCAAAATAGAAAATACAGATTTTATATTTATCAATCCAGTTATTTTCCTTCCTTTGAAAGCTTTTTACATTTTGTGTATGACTCACACCTTTAACCATACTTGTGCGATTTGTCTGGTTTCTTGTGTTTGTTGAGTAGTGTGGCACAGACTAGAACTTACATTTTCATTGGAGATGGATTAAAGAAACTGAGCTTTTGCATTAGTCCCTAAATTCTAATGATTCATTTTTCTTAGCAACTGAGAATAAAACAGATTTTGACCGAAATAATAAACCAAGGAGTATGAGATCCCATATAACGATGAAAGCAACATGAATTTCTAAATACATACTCTAATCTATTGTGTTTGTTGTATTGCAGATAACATGGTACAATACAAGTTATTCAATGCAAGCCATTAGAGGTTTATTCTCTAAAATATAGTCAGTAAATTATATCATAATTGTAGCAGAATTAAAAGTTGCATTACATCAATCGTCATAACATACACATGACCAGTTCATGATCTGCTGGCCTACTAAATTTACAGGATTAATCTGAGTGAATATAAATATAATTCCTAACACAATTAATGCATCTGTATAAATTTATGAGTATGCAGCTATATGTATCCCACTCGCTGTGGAATCCTAGATGTCAATATGGTACTGCACCCAGCTAGCTTATTGAGGTATGAATTTGTCTACATTCTTAGAGGGCATATTTATTGAACTTTTTGCACATTCTGCTGTAGCCCTCTTGGCTAGTTTCCTGTGTAATCAGGTCTTCCTTTTTGTCTTCAACACCACCTCAAGGACCTTGAGGTTGTGTCAATGGATCAGATAGTGCTCTTCAAATCCAATGCCTTTAGTAAGGTCTACTTTATTATGTACATGAAAAACCAGTTAAAGTTGCCATGTATTAGAGGTGCCTGGTGATGTGGATCTATTTTCCTGCAAAGGCCCAGAGATCGACATCACAGTTGGAGTTTGAAGGATAATCTGTTTGTTGTTGCTGCTGCTGCTGCTTCTCATTAGACTGTCTCAGAAGCAGAGTCATGTCGGGCATTGGGTACATTGTATCGTTAGAAAACCTATTGTCTTTGGACCCATGATCCTCCTGGCTTAATTGTGAAGCAACAAATTTATCCAAAACTCTCCAGTCAGTCACCTGCTCTTCATTGTATGCATTATTAAGTTGTTGGTCAGACTGAGGATTGGCATGGCCTTCCATGGTACCTGTTTCTATTCCATGATTGTTATACGGTATTGGACACTCTGGTCTTTTACTGGAAGATGCATTGCAGGCTATTTTTGGGCTTTCCAGCTGCGGAAGCTGAAGGAAGGGATCATGAGGCATATGGTATTGGATCTCAAGCTCCTGTTTACAGGCGAACGGATGCTGATATCCCATATGATCGCCACCTTGTGAATATTTATTTGGTGAATCTAAATCAGGAAGCAAGTTAACCGGATCTTCATACCAGCAACCAGAATCATGATCATTTCCTTTCCTCTGAGTTGTAATTCTCTTCTTGAACACTCGGCAAACAACCCATCCCTCCTCCTGCACAAAATTGCAAAAGGTTAGTAATGGAACAAACAAAAAACAAAAACATTTTTGTTCTTCTATCTTCTTCATCACTGCAATAACCAAGCCAAATTTTAACAGCTATTATGCTTAAGAGAGGGAGATTTTACATATTAGCATTTTGTTGCAAGAAGTTGTCTTATCGTATTGATTTTTTTTTATATAGAAATATATCTTATGCTACAGTAGTGCAAGAAATATTGCATCCCACAAGGAGAGATCATATAGCTGTTGGCATCTCTTCCCAACAAGTGTCTCTTAACTAAAATTTTAAGAGCTAATTCCCTCTAGAAATTGTATAGGAAAGTCTGTCCACACCAAAAATAGCTCCATAAATTGACACAGACTAGTGTTAATATGTTTCCAAAGATCATAGAGAACAAAATATTTCCATATTGAGGTCTAATATATGAAATCAATATATTTTCACCTGACCAGTCATTAACTCTAATAATGGCTTAATAATCTCTTAGTGTAAGAAGTCTGCAAATCAGATTCAGCCAGAACCATTCTACAAATGAAATTCTAGACTATCTTGAAGACATTTTTCAAATGACAGGCCCCTATTGAATACTTCTAATGTGAATACAAAATGATCAAAGGTGTATTATATTATTCAGTTAAGTAAATTTGCAACTTTTCTTTCAATTCTTTGGAGACTCCTAGATTAGAAACAAATTGTTCTTATTCAGTCCCATTGGTCTACTTTGGTCATTTGTTAATCTAGTTTTGATTTTGACTGATATTTTGAGATCTTTGGCTTGAACCTTGTAACCTAGCTTTGATTTTGAATGAAGAATTGAAATATTTGGCTTGAACCTTACAGGACATGTTTACCTCTAGTTGCAATAAAAGTAAACAAAGCAAACAGAATGTTCATATGATTTTGGAAATTTTGACGAAACTTTGAAAAAGAAGGGTGTTTATTTAAATCATAGTTATAAAGGGGGTAAAAATTTATTAAAACAAAGTTTCAGTTTACTTGCCTGAGGAGTGCCATTTTCATTTGTCTCAAGTCTGTATTCATGCATGATCCAGTCTGATTTTTGCCCATTGGGAGCACGCCCTTTGTAGAAGACTAAAGTCTTTCTCATTCCAATGAGATGAAGCTTCGAGTATATAGCCTTGTCTCTTCCTGTGGCCTTCCAGAAACCGGCTGCTGTGGCTCTGTTTGTGCGAGTGCCTGTTGGGTATTTTTTATCCTTGTGGCTGAAGAAGTACCACTCTGTTTGTTCCTCAGATCCTATCTTACATTTCTCTGTATATTGACATAAAAACACCAAAATCAAACATAGACAATATCTCACACTTTGAATAAGGACATTATTGCTTTTCAAGGCTTAGAAATTATATTATAGGATGTTTAAGTACCTTGGAGATCCCAAGGCTCAATTTTGTACAGATCGATATCCCTGATAACGTCCAAGTCAATCCTTTTAGAAGCAACTTTCTTTCTGAGATAATAATCTACCAACTCTTCATCGGTGGGATGGAATCTGAAACCTGGAGGCACGCGGGATACTGTGTTCATTGTAATGAGGTGGATCTTCCTGCACACATAGATTCTAGTAGCGTTAGCCATAAAAGCTCTTTAGTATAATGGTTAGAGGAGCCTTGGCAAGAATCCGCTATATGGAGTCACAGTTTTGCATTATTCCGAACAAAAAACAGATGGGAATTAGAACTATTCAAAAGTATAGTGTATGACAAAATGCTTCAGTCACAACTTGCATCTTACAAATTAAATAATCGGAACCCATATTTTTCACTAATCAGCTAAACTAAATTGAATTAACATCTGCATTCGAAAATCGTACCATGGTTCTCCAAGTTTCATGTGCTTAAAAGAAATTAGGTGAATGAGAGAAGTCCATTAAAATTTCAAGAACGAAATCAACTGGAAAAATAGCACATTACATACCAGGTTAGAGCGCACGCCTTCTACAAGTTCACACCATTCTCTTATTTTACTTTCAATCACGAATGTTGTTCGTATTAAGCAGTTTATAATCGGCATTTCACCGGTAAACGTTTACTGGATTAGGATGCCGAAGATATACAAAGCTGTGCTTGAAAAGACACACAATTTACAATTTTTGACTAGTAAAGATTTGGTCGCGACTCTGACCTGGGACCTCCCTGCTCAGAGAGATAGGCATAAGGAGAGGCCTTCAAACCTGGAATTAATGTTATTAAACAAACTACGCAGTCCACCAACCGACCAACAATACTACGAGAATGGCTGTCGCCATAAATGTGAGGGAAATCGGTTAACCAATCTTGGTGAATGATAAATTGTGCCCAGTGGACGGAAGGACCCATTGCCATTGTCAAACGATGTGCTTTCACGATATACATATTTAGCTATGAAGCAGTTCACTTATTGCCTCAAAATCTAATACAGAATTTGAAGTTGAACAGCACATTCAGGTGAACTAAATTTATGTGATTTACAATAATTTCACAAAAAGAAAAACAAATACTATGTTAATATCAGAAAAAAAATCGCACTGTAAATTCGAATTCATTGAATATTTGATCTGTAATTTTATTGCTTTAGGGCACCTAAACTCAATAAGTTGGACGACTAGTGATGCCTTTTATTATTTGAATGTCTTAACCACTTTAGGCTGACCAAAAATATTTGACTCCGGCCGATTAGGTTTGATCCTTTGGATTTCTCAGCCTTACAGAAAAGAAATAGTTTACACTCATACCCACAAATGATCATTTTTTTTTAATAGGAGGATAAAAGTTTTATAATGTTAGATTTAGTACATTATAGTGGAGTGCATAAAATATTTCTTTTTTCATTCAATTCTTTGTTTTTTTTGTTTTTTAAACCGCTCAACTTAATGAATAAACCCAGAGACAATTTCAATCAAAAAAACCAACTTAAAAAGAAAAGCAGCTCAATCCATTCTGCATCAACAACATAGTCATGTCTGTCTAACTTTCAGATTTTTCAGGATTACTAGATACTAAATAGAAGTACTCTGCATAAAAAATTGTTTTATTTAATCTGAGGATGTAGGGTCGATTGATGAGTTAGTGGGTGCGGGGGTGCAACATCATGACTGACCTAAAAAATGTAGAATTAAAAAGAGGCATGAGATGAGAACTCCTTAATAGTTATCATGTCCACTCTGAGTTGTTGGCTAGTCACTGTACTCCGGATCTGTGGACCAACACAACTGAGGTTGGTGGATAAGGAAGCCATGATTGTGTTGCTCGCCACTGTGATCAACTCACAACGTCGAACAAGTTCAATGCATGAGAGAAGGTAGGGTGGGGCTGATTGTACCCCACCAACCCAACACATAATGAAGTCTAACAATTATGTTTGCAAATGCAATCAGTGGTACTAGTAGCCATGAAACTATGTCTACAGATGCAATCACTAGTAGCCATGCTTGCGTTGAAGTTGTGCTTGTTTAAATGCAGCGTGTTCAGGCTCTATCTGATTTGAGTTAGATGCTCATTGCCCATGGAGATGGGACTTTACCTAGACTCGTACTTGTGAAACTATTTATACTGTGTGCACGTCATATCCTGTACGTTTCATGATGCATCGAATGCGGCTTCAATCACCAGCCTGCACCCACAAATTCTTGCCAAGGACCTTTAGCTTTTGGGACGCTTCCAAATCAAAGGAATTATATCATGGACATACACGTTTTTAGACAGTGACTTTTGTGCCTGGTTACAGAAGAAGAATATACAGGCACCTTCAAAAAGGCTTGTTTACAATTATGTCAGCATCTCTGTGGTCATTCAACTGGCACTAGCTACCGTTATACAAGATTTCATTGAAGTAGGATTCATCGTATTGGGTACAATAATGAAAAATACCTGACATTTTAGGCGATATTAAAAACTACAGATTCTTAACAGAAATAAAGTATTATTGTTGTGAAATTCAGAAAAGAAAATAAGATATAAAATCCCCTTACAGCACAGGAGACCGAAGGTTTCTTGTTCACTAAAAGTATGCTTGCTACTAAGAATAGAACCTTCAATACTGTTGCAACCCCACTATTCACAATATCTACTTAACAGTAACACGAAGTAAAACAATATTCGACCATATTACGAAATGTCTTTCGTTGTTCTCAAAGGAACTGTAATTTAAAGCTTGTGTGCACTTTAATATAAGAGAAGTGGTTTTATGGCCATTCAATTATGTTGAAGTTTTCTGGTTCGTATGCTCGAACAAGTCCACTGCAAAACTGTACGTGTTCTCCAGAAATTATCAAATATGGCATTGATAGTCTAGCAAGTAAAAGGAAGTACCTAAAGTTTTAAAAGAGGGATAACTAGAAATTCTAAGAGAGAAAACCGTTAATTAACATAATCTTATTGCGCAGCATCTATTCGTTGAGCATTCTAAGTTGAGAAGCGTTAGAAGTGGATTAGATTGTTTCACAGATCTAATGATACAATAAATGTTTATATCTTGGCTACCTTAGAATTTGTAAAGTTAGTGACATGCATTTCATTTTGATGATAGATCATAGAGTATGATTACAAATATTGATGAAAAATATTTAGACAATTAAATCTAGACATTTTAAAGAAATTCAGTAAAAATTTAATGTCTTTAATACAGATAAAAGTTTTACATCTGAATAATCCATATATTAAACACTCTTAACATAATGATTGTTTATGTTGGACATTATTTTACTATCAAATAGCTTAAGAGTTAAAATTTTATTGTAATTTTATACTTACTTTTAAATAATGAATATGAAAATATTAATACTCAAACAATAATACTTTTAAGTCTTAATTAACTATCTTATTTTTATTGCACCTTCCATATGATCCAAGAGAGTTTGAGAGATTGTGCATTGAACTAAGTCTTCCTTTTGTTGATATCATACTACTTTTAAGAGTTCTACTTAGAACACTCTTCCATTCCCTAGCAAATCTAGCAAAGTTGGTAGCGAATCTAGTGTCGCTGTCGCGTTTAATTTGAGAGAGCCATAAGATTCACGTTAGCACACCTTTACTGAGCCGCTCAACTTTACAATTCTCCCGTACATACATTCGTACAAACAACGTTATCATCACACAGCACGAGACAAACGAGAACATGAATTGCAGTTTACTGACAGTGGCCTTTTTTGGTTATTGGCAAACAGGCATGCAGGCGTGCGCATCTCTTCAGAACTTCACGTCTTACAATTGCTCTCTGCTACTTGAGCTCTTATACAGACTACTCTTCAGTTGGAACAAGGATCCTTTTGCATTTATTAAAGCTACTTTACTCAAATTTCAAGTCAGATCGGACTGCTGACGGAAATTTTGTCTTGTGGTCTGACATTCAAAGACAAAAAGACACTTCCTTTGTACACAAATTTATCTACATATTTTTTTTTCTCTTTAATAAAAGGTCAATTGACTTTGGAATTCAGCCATAAAAGATAGAAAGACATAAACAAAAAACCCAGATGGAGTAAACAAAGTTTCTATGTTTTACAATGCCTAAGATCTCTACAGCTTTTTTAGTTTATTTTTATAGAAAATTTCCTCATTAAACTGAGACAGCTGCGCAGACTGAGCTTAACATTAGAAAAAGATAAAAATCACGCATGCATTGAAGAACTATAAAGTTTGTTTTGTACTCGCATATAAGAACACTATACAATAATTTACTGCTGTTTTTAAGATTATGCAAAGAAGAAGACGCCAACAGCAAGCTTTCAAACACTGTCAAAATGGTCTGTGATTGAAACATATTCATTACCTGATGCATACTGGAAATATATTAAAAAGGAACAGTTACTACGGCACTAAGAAAAATTATTTGTCTTTCTCCCTTGAGCTTTTTATATTCAATTAATTTACTCAAATATGTATGTCAAATGTTTGAAGAGATTATTCTGAAAAAGCCATTGGTATCAGTTGCTTTTTATTCTTGGTTAACCATCAAACTGATCAACAAAAAACACTATATCGATAGTTTGAATGCAAAAGAATTTCATATACAAAACCAAACCAAACCACGGTAATAACTGGCATTTTAATATATATACTCAGTGATCATACATAACCACCAGTCCATTCTTTTACAACACATAAAACTGGTCTATTGTATTTTCTAATTATTATTATGATTTAGTTTTTATTGGTTTGAAGCATTATTTAATATTATTTACAATATATTTATAATTATAATTAGACATTTTAGTTTTAAAATAAAATAAAGTAAATCAATATTGTATTTTGATATTTTAAAGATAGATGTATGTCTAGATTTTTATATTAATACAGATAAAAAGATAAATATTTATATTTACAAAATAAACTTCTTTATTATATGGTCACGTCATTTAATTGTAGATGTACACAAGCTAAGTATAAATTTGATGGTCATATAATTGTATTTTATAATAAAATACAATCAAAATTTTAATAGACTATGAAATAAAAGAAAATATTTTGAATAGATCATTAATATACATGATAAAAGACAAATTCAAAAGATAAGTATCACAAACAATTTTCTTGACAACTACATATAAAAGTGGTATATCTATCTTAATAATTAGATGTAAATATAAATCATTAAGTAAAGTGTATATAGAAACTACTTGAATTATGCATTAAATCATTTAAAATATTGATTATTATTATTGTTATTATTAATATTTAAGAAATGAAATAATATCATATTTATAATGTGTAAATATAATTCATGATATTAATACTTGCAAAAAAAGAAAGAAAAGTAAATAACTAAGAATTAGAGATAAAAGTATCTTCATTCAAGAAAAGTATATTTTAGACAAACTAAAATTAAAGAGAACCATAAAAATAATCACAATTAAAAAAAATTATTTATAAAAGTTAAAAGGAAAGAAGAGACACCTTACATTTTAATATATGGTAAGAAAATTGGTGGGATTAAACAACACCATACCTACCTATCTAGGTGATTACTACATAGTTAAAATAAAAGATCATTAAATAATTAATTGTTACAAAATTTATAATATAATATCACATAAAATCTACAAATATTATTGAGAAAAAAGTAGTAAATTATTCTTAGAAACACCTCTAATTAGAATTAATGAAAAAGTAAAAGTAAAAATGAAATGTCAACAGTATTATCTAGAAAAAAATGAAATCTATTATCAATAATTATCACTAAATTCTTAATGCATGATCATATAAAATATATAAAAGGAGATATAGTGATTAAAGATATCACTAAATTCCTAATGGAAGATCATATAAACTCTATAAAAAGAGATATAGGGATTAAAGAGATGTAGGGAGATCATATGGACTCTAAAAAAAGAGACATAGGGATCACACAAATGTAGGATATTATTCATAGAGATGTTCTCATTATCTAGGGTTAATGAATAAGTAAAATTATAAATAAGAAAACACCATTACCACTAATCTAGGTGATAACTCTTAGATAAAACAAGTATATAATCATGAATTTTAAAAAAATCTAAGGCAAGATAATTTAAACTCCACTATAAAATTGAAGGGTGTGACTCCTAAAATCACTCCCAGTATCTAGAGTCTATGAGTAAGTGAATGTAGAATTAAAAAATAGAAAAAAAAATAATACTTGATCTTCATTATTCAAATTGGAAGAAACTTTTCAATTGTAAGCATATGTACTAGAATTAGTGGAATATAGGTGCACTAGAAATTTGACATTTGATATTATCAGATATAAAGGTTAGGGAGCCTTTAGTTAAGGAATTTTGTATCTCTTCATTATCCCCTAACTAGGGTGAAGATATCAATAATTTCTTATCTATTTTAAACACTATTAAGATTGGAAATGGGTTAAAAATGGATTAATCAATATTACATGTAATAAATAATTTTATTGAGTTTGAAACATATAAAATTAGTTTAGTCGTTTAGATAGAAGGAGGTCCATTTTATTTGGTTGAAAGATACAAAATAAAGAGGATAATAAATTTGCATGACTCCATATAATAGATAATACATCACCTATATATTGTAATAAATAGGACAACTAATTATGAAATGATACTTAGTCACAAGTTTTATGAGGTCACAAAGATGGCATCAATATATCATCATCAAGATTATTGTGGATAAATTTAATATAAGTTTATGGAAGCCAAACTTCAACTTATTAATAGAAAATTATAGACATTGAAACCAAAGATATCAAAGGTATAAAGCATTTAGAAGATTTTGATATGGAAAATCATCTTTAGACCAATTGATCAAGATGGATAGTCTCAAGTGACATGTATCTATACAACTTATAAATATCCTCAAAGTTGAAGTGATCATATATCAACTTGCTAAGGCCCCTCTCATAGATACATATCCTTTAATAACTGATTTTCTAGATGAGTCCACCTTTTGATCCATAAAGAACCAGTATGGAATCTATATTTTGATGGATCATACACACAACATGGTTCTAGTGTAGGTATCATGTTTGTCACCCCTCAAGATGACTTCATCCATATAAGGCTTTCAAAATTGGCATTATCATGTACAAATAACATAGTAGAGTATGAGGTCTTAATCACTAGTTGTAAAATAACAGTCTAATGGAATATTACCCACTTATAGGTCTATGGAGATTCATGACTTATTATGAAATAGGTTAGTAATGAATATCAAACCAAGGATGGTAAGATTCTTCCTTATAAACAAATGGTTGACAACTTGAAGAAATATTTAAACATATCCAATTTGATTAAGTCTCGTGCCTTAACAATAAAGGAGTAGATGTAATGGCTACCATTGGATCCTTGTTAAATATGTTGCATGATAGTCACATATGTGAGTTCCTGGTGGATTAATTTGAATTGCTAGCTTATGATGTCCCTAATACTAAGATGGTTTGTGAGATTTTTGATCTTGAACCACCTTGGTATCAGGACATCTACACCTACCTACATGAACAAACCCTTCCATCTAACCTAACACATAACAAATATTAAATTTCAAAATACAACCTACAATTATATATTTTAAAATAATATGAATTTTAAGTTACCAAATCCCTTATTATTTAAAGTCAAACATTATTTTTTAACTTACACTTTAGTATAAACTCTTTCTTTTAGTTCTTACCTTTAATATTTTTTTATGTTATCAATTTTTTTGATAAATTTTCAATCTATTTTACTATCTTTAATTTATTAAATTTTTTTTTAATTTATAAATTTAACAATTTCAATTTATAACTTTATTTGGTTGTGGGTGTTATGATAGTTTTATGTCCTTTTCTCTTTGACAAATTTTGTATTCAATAAAAAAATAATTTATCTTTATTATTCATGATTTTAAAATGCACATTGTTAGATTTAATAATTTATTTAATAATATAATTGGAGGAGTTGGACATGCTAATGATGATAGAGCCCTCTTTTTTTTCTCTTATGTAATGGGCATGGCTTCTAAAAATTTGATAGAATCCTAGGCTATTTCAAAATATCTTGAGAAGGCCTATTCAATGTAGATATCCAATGTTCACCTATACTTCAATAGCTACCACACCAACCCTTAGATGAAGGCACTTGCAATTTGGGTGCCAAAAAAGCTACAACAAATTCTATAATGATTTCCCAAAAATACAAAGTGACCTCCCAATGCTAAATCGCGTGGCCTGTAGAGGAAAATTGCTCTACCTACAAGTAAATCATGACCTCCCTTCTTTATCTCTGGGAAAAATTATGAGTGAAAATTTCCTTCATTGATCCACCTCAATAGGCCTCGTAGCCAAGACCCATTTCTATCTATTTGCACTTTTGTGATCTCCCCAAATAGATCACTTAAGGGGTGTGTTAGAGTGAATAATTTGTCTATTCACTATATTAATTAGGTTGATGAGGTTAGACAACATCTTTTCTAACTAAATGTGCAACCTTTAGGCCTGTAGAGGTTACCAAGTTATTTGGTGAACCTCATGCACATACCTTTTGAGCTTGGAAAGCTTTCCATCTCACCTCAAAGGTCACTCAACACTTGGCATCAAGGTTGATGACTTGGTCAAATATGTTGTTGGTGTGCACATTCCTAGTGATCCATAGGTTGACTCCTATAGTCCACAGTTGTCTACTCATTTGTGCCACATCATGGGGAACTTGTAAATCCATTGGTTCCCCATGATCTCATAATTCTTATCACTAGACCAAGTAAACACTCCAATGGTTCCCCACACAGTTTTAATCACACAATTGTTTAAATTGTTATTTGTCACATTTATTGTTAACTGTCAATTATAAATTGACTACCAAGTTAACCATTTAAATTCTTGTAAGGAGGATTTTTTTTCTTTTTTGAATAACTTACAATAAGTGGGGTCATTTTTTAAATAAAGGGGTTTTCATTTTATATTTTTGTTATTTTATTGAGGTTTGAAAGGTATATGTCTTCATTTTCACCTCATGACAAAAAATTGTAAGAATTCAATAGAAAATAAGTTTGTAAATGCACTCACATAAAGTGCCACAAAAATGAATGTGTTCCTTAGGGAGGGAATTTTGGATGTTTGTTCTTACACTAAATTATAAAGTGTAATGGGGGTTGTGTAGAGCCTTGATTTGACATCATAGTTATGGATCCTCATGATTCTCGCCACATGTGGTGTGTGTTTCCTTGCTTTTCCATCACAACAATGGATCCTCATGATTCTCACCTCATGCGTGTGTGCCTTGATGCACACCCTTTTTCAATTTCTTGTACATCTTTTGGACCTAATTCTGGGTCTAAATTCCTTGCACACTTTTGTGCCTGATTTTAGTTGGTCTACTTGTATCTCTTAGAATTAAGGGGTGATTATGACGTGTTATGCTAATGCTTCTTTCAATGAAGCAGTGGAGGAATCTTCTTTTTGGGGGGTCTCATAGACCTTATATCTTGATCTCTCATATGAGGGATCATTTCACTGGATCATATTTTGTGAGACTCTAGTACTCCTAATCATAGTAATATTTATATTTTCAACTTTACAAAGTTTGATTTCCTTTGTGTATTCATGGTTGAGTAGTTTTCATATGTTCACTCATGCAATATTTTGTATCTCTTATCTTGATCTACATTTCTTAGAGGTTTGTTGATTCCAACAAACACCAGTTCATCCTTGATAGAGTTTACAACTTTGACATGATTTAGGATTTCTTCATCATGATGTTCCTATCATCATGGGACATATTTTTAGAAGGTATTAAATCCTCCTCTTTCTCTTTTTTGGAGAGGAGTTTTGTTCCCACTGGGTTTTCTCTTTTTTCCCCATTTGTGAGAGAATGTATTGTACATGGGTACCTCACCAGGCCTCGTAGATGAGACCCATTTTTATCTATTTGCACTTTTTTGATCTCCCCAAGTATCACTTAAGGGGTGTGTTAGAGTGAATAATTAATCTATTCACTATACTTAAGTGTACTTAGGTTGATGAGGTTAGACAACATCTTGTCTAACTAAATGTGCAACCTTTAAGGCTCTAGAGGTTACCAAGTTATTTGGTTAACCTCATGTATATATCTTTTGAGGTTTGAAAAATTTCCATCTCACCTCAAAAGTCACTCAACACTTGGCATCAAGGTTGATGACTTGGTCAAATAGGTTGTTGGTTTGCACATTCCTAGTGATCCATAGATTGAAACCTATAGGACACTTGTATACTTACTTATGCCACATCATGGGGCACTTGTCAATCCACATGATAGGTGGATTGCCTCTTCTTTTCCTATATCTGTGCAAGGTTTCATCATTTGTACATTTGGGTCAACTTAATACAATATTTGGCATTGTTCATTGTGCTTGTTTTTTTTATCTCCCCTATGCTTTGATACCATACAGTAACTAGGAGATCACGGAGATAAGAAACAAGCACAGGTGAACAATGTCAACTATTGTATTTAGTCGACCCAAATGTACAAATGAGGAAGCCTTTCATATGTAGGCAAGGAAGAGGCAATCCACCTATCATGTGGATTGACAAGTGCCCCATGATGTGGCACAAATGAGTAGAGAAGTTTCCTATAGGTGTCAACCTTTGGATCACTTGGAATGTGCAAAAAAAACCTATTTAACCAAGTCATCAATCTTGATGCCAAATGTTGAGTGATATTTGAGGTGAGATGGAAAGTCTTCCAACCTCAAAAGGTATGTACATGAGGTTTACCAAATAACGTGGTAACCTCTAAAGGCCTAAAGGTTGCACATTCAGTTAGACAAGATGTTGTCTAACCTCATCAACCTAAGTACACTTAAGTATAGTGAATAGATAAATTATCACTCTAACATATTTTACATGTAATAATTTTTGTATAAGTAATATATTTTTTCCTAAAATTTGGTAATTAATTAGAGTTTTTATTAAACCTCTTTATTCATTCTAAAGATTTGGATCTAATTTACATTTTTTTCAATTTCAACCTTAGTTAAACTTATAATCACAATTTGAACAAGTTCAAATCTACAACTATGGCTTTGATCACTAAAATTTTAAACTCAAGTCAACTCCTTTCCTACTAGCTATTACTTTTGTATTTAAACATGGAATGTATAAGAATGCTAACATATTTTAGCATCCATATCTCTTATTCCAATGATTTCATTATCACTTCAAGAGAAACATAACATATAATTGCATCACTAACATCGATATTACAACAACAAAATAGGTATAATATATGGTTTATTGGCATGTCTTTGATCATTTCTCAAACCCTTAAATCAAATCAAAAGAGTTTGATAGTGGAAAATGATCCTTGCTTAATAGACTTCAACTTGTAAATTAAATTAAAAATAATTTTATAAAGGTCAATAGTGAATTAATCATTTCAAAATAATTATTATTCAAATTAATATATCTAATATTATTTACTATCATTATCTAATTCATAAATAAAGTAATGTTGTTTCCCTAAACACTTTATATAATATCAATCATATTATAGTGTAGTATAATAAATATAAAATATTATTATATTTCTAAAGTAAAATAAGAAAAATATGTTTAACATTTTAAATTTTATATTTACATAAAATATCAAAACTAAAATATTTAAAATAGAACCATTGGATATTTTCCTTTTAATAATACAATTGAAACAAATTAATTACATTTTTATTATCTTTTTAATTTTAAATACTTATAATAAACATTAATTATTATTCAATAAATAATATTAATCAAAACAAAATTTATAAATATGTATAAATTCGTTATATTTTTATTTTTGAACTTAAATGAATTATACTAAAATTAGTATGAAAATATTTATTTCTTCTTTTGAAAAAAACTATGACATTATTATTTAAAAATAACATTGAAAATCTAAAAGAATTAAAAATGTAGACAATTTAAAATTAACAGTATAATCTAGAAGTATTCTACAACGATAATAAGGGATGACCAGTGATGATATGAATATGTTAACAAAAACTCTAACAATCATTTACATATCAAAATACTAATATTTAATAATAAACATAATATTTCTAAAATAAACATACATAAAATTTATTTCTTCATATATGTAATAAATAAAATTATTGAAAAGTAAAAATAAATAAACTTTTCAATAAACAAAATAACTCTAAACATTTTTAAATAAATAAAATTTTTACTAATCTAAATTACATTGATAACTAAACTAAATTTTTAAACACTGTATTAAGCAGTTCCAAAAACAATGTAATTGTACTATTGACAGTTCAAAGATGGATTTTATTTTGTCTATCTGTCTGCTAAGGGGTTATGCATGCCTAGAGTTCAAGTACTTCAAGAAATAGGAATTCTTAAAGAGGAAGTTCAATTAAATTGAATTGTTACTCTACAGCCAACTGTGAGTTCCAGGTCTTGGTCTGGTTAGCAGGCCTTTTAATGGCGGTAGAAGAGGGTTTGCCAGTTTGTTATCCTAACTATTCTCCTAAGAAATTCTTAACATCTAGTTAAAACAGGCTTCCTTCTTCTCAAGATATTCAGTGTCTTGAGCGAAAGTTCAAAATCTCATGTCCCCCGATTTAAAATTCAATCTGAAATGAAACATATTCTTGTTGGTTTGTGTGCTACAGCTTTGAGATAGAGGTGGTAGATACTGCCTGGTGTTTCATTCTGCTACAGTGTTTAAATACTATCTGACTATAACAAGAAAGAGCAAAGTGAAAATCTCCAGAGGACTTTATGATCATCCCTCCTTTCAAATGCAACACTGACTAACTTTAACATTGTAAACCAAAACTTGAAACTTAATTTGGCTAATGAAAGTATTCAGAGATTCGAATATTGTTTTTAACTGTTTTCTGCAATCATTTTTCCTAGCCACTAAGAAGCCTTATCATAATTGAGAACATTCCTAATGGTTTTATTTTAAGTACATTTACTGCAGTTTATGTATTTGCACTAGTCAGCCATTTCTATGCCATCCAAGCAATACATTGTTTGTTAATACGAGACTCACTCGATCTGTCAAACATATATGCAGATATTTTCGAAAGCTTGAGTGCCCAAATCCTAAGGACATTGGAACATAGTCTAAACTTGGTCAATTTTTCTAAATTAAGCTCTGAGAATTAGAAGATAAGCAGGGTATGGTATTATATAATTATACGGTTTACTAACTAGGAGAGAAAGTTCAGTGGCTGAATGTATGTTATTTTCGACAGTATGGATGAAAGGGTTGGTCCTTAGAAATCATATTCCATACACCATTGATTGACAGCCTTTGAGAATGTGGGTCAGATAATTACTAGAAATGTGTAAGTAGGTCCACTGAAACTATGGTTAGGGATATTTATTTGCTATCTTGTACTACATTGTCCACTCATTTGAAGCACAAGGACTACATACCAGGCTATAGATTCCTCACAATTTCGGAGGCATTGAGTTGAGTAGAGAAATACGCTAGTCACGTCAAAGACCAATTGAGACATGTAATGTTAGATCAGCCATTGAAGAAAATTTAGATGTAAAATGCTCAAAGCAAAGGGGAGCTCCAAAACCAGGAAATGTGAAAAAAGGTTAAATATTGAGATGATAATGCAAGACAAGCCCAGGGATTCACAATTTAGAAACTCACAGTTGAAGGTATAGGGAAGTTATATAAGAAGTGGGCTAAAGTAGTAATGGTACTGAAAAACAGATCTGTTCAAATTTGGGATGGTAGATGTGGAATTGATTCTGTTTTAAGCATGGGTGGGTGAAAAACATTCTTCTTCCAACAACCATTGTTTCAGTTTGGAAGTAAATAAATTGCTTGCTACATTACCTTGGAATTTCAGTAAGCAGATCGTAAGCCGCTCTGCTAGCCTGGTGTAACTGGTGATGAGAAAAGACTGTGTAGGGAGGTGCTGGTCTAACGAAAGAAATTTACGTATGTTTAAATGGAACAGCGACAAAGTACGTCTAGACTTTATGAATACCTTTGTATGTTCTAAAGGGCCTTTTCGGTTACGTTATTGTTTTTTTCAGACAGGCAAGGCAGTCATGAATGTTGCTTCAGGAGGCCATGGAGTCGCGTGGAGGGGTTTCTAACTGCAATTTAGGGGACGCAGTTAAAAGTATTTATTGTTAAATTTGAATACAAGAGGAGGAGAAAGAGAAGAGAAGAGAAGAGTAGTGACGGACCTCCGATTAACTGCAAATTGGTGGCGTGTGTTCGGTTTCGTCCACCTCGTTCAACTGCAACGACAGCGTGAATTCCAGCTCTGAGAATTGATGAGACCCTGAGATTTGTATGGTGGACTGCAGAAGGATCTACAGTCCAGTGGCCCCAGGACTCGAATCTCAGCCGGGGGGCTTTTTCTTTCCTTGTTACGAACCAGACACGCGCAGAGGGTTGAGATAAATTTGAGCAATCTTGTTAGAACAAGTACACAGTGTCTCGGGATCAGAGCTAAGAAAACAAAGGCGAGGCGGGCAGGGGGGGCGCTAGATCCGAAGAATGTACTAACTACAATAAACGGTTTTGCGGGCTCCAAGAATACGTACGAGAAGAAAATACAGACAGAGGAGAAATAAAAATGGCAAATTGGGCAGTGGCAGGCGGGGAGGGGAATGATAATGGATGATCGTAAGTGGGGGAAAAGCAAAATGAACCCAAAAGGAATGAACTGCAATGTACGAAACGCGGTTAAGTAATGCGAGATGGGCCTGGATGTGTCAGAGAGAGCATGGATAGAAAACAGTTTTGAAGGAGAAGCAGCAGAATTCAGATGATGGATGGATTGCTCTACAAGAGAGAATGCATAAATAAAATTTGCACACTGCAGAGAGAGGAGTCGATATCACAAGACAAGAGAGGAATAAATGAAAGAAGGCAAAGGGTGGCTACGGGTTTGGCTGCAGGATTTCCCTAGCGGGACCCAGCTGACGTAATGGAGCAGTCTCTGTGAAAAGGGCTAGTTTTCAGGGTCCGGGCCCAGTGGGGAGATTAGGGTTGGTTAATGTTGGATTTCTTTAATTCCACCATGGCCCCATCACAGAGGGACCTCCAACGACCGACGCCATACATTACGACAGCGACCTCAAACCAAATAGAACCAAAACAAATTATAACCCAAAACAAATAAATTAAAATTAAAATTAAAACCTAGCTTTCCGGCGGTCGAGAGTCCTTTGTGCGCCGACGGATGAGTAGCCCGACCCCTCCAATGATGCACCTGGGGGTCATCACCTCCACCTGGCGGTTGGCGTGGCCTACCTCACTAATATCATGTAATATATATTTCTCTCCCAGGTAAAACAAAGTCTCCCCCGGGCCCCACAACAGCGATGCCCAAGAGCTGTCCGTGTTGGCCCAATCCCCTGCTTTCGCGCCACGACCGGAATCCTTTTCGCTTACTGCAGGCACGCGAGCTCCCAAAGGCTGTGGTCAATTTTAACCCTGACACGTAGGGGACAATTCATCCGCGTGCTTGCTTCATCTCCACGCCACCGCCCCTGGTCACCACCCCTCGGTCACATGCCCTCAAACCCCCTCACATCCCAGCCCCTGGCCCTTCCGCCGCCCCACTGTGCCTGACATTACAACCAGGCGACGGCGATCTCACGCCAGGGTTCCAACATTCGCCTCCCCGGTGGCGCCCCCATACTCTTTATGCTTTCAATTACTTACCGCCCGCCCACCCGGGCGCCGCCTGCGGCGGCGCGCTTGCCGTACCCGCCTTTAATCTCCAAGAGGTAAAATAGTGAAGGAAAAGTTTCACACGTGAGCCAGAGTCACAAGATGGGGGGGGCAGCAGGGCGACGCTTTTGGCACCCTTTTCGGAACCCTGAATTTTTATTATTTTCTTGTGTTAAGAGGGCCCCCGGTCCCTACGGCCTCTACTGGGGCTACCGCGTATCATCATTGTGCAGCCCTACGGTCTAATCATTCTCTCCCGTCGCCGGATCGAAACCCCCTGCCCTTCCTGCCCTTCCTGCCCTAAAATAACACAGTGCCCTAAATTAACACGGGGAAGCGGATCATCTAATACTCCTCGGACCCCACCGTAATGATGTGAAGTATATTATTTTACCAGGTTCGGTGTAAGGCTGTATAATGAAAGTGTAGAAAAACACGAGCAATTAATTCTGAGCTTCACCATTTGAGGCAGATTTTACAAAAGCTTGTTAAACGGGGGTTTGATTTGTTTAATAGTATTTTATCTGTGGAAATGGTGTGCTGGTATTCGAAATTGTTGTGTTTGGTTGCGCATGCGCAAGCTCTAGACAAAAGAGTGTGTAGGGAATGAGTGCGACCAACATTCATTCCATGTCCCGAAAACACCATGAGCTTTTACCAGATGGAAAACAAAATGCATTGACGCCGACGTTTCTTCATTTCTGAGTTAACTCTCTCTCGCTTTATGCTCACAATTTTTATCCAATTATGGACGCAGAAGCTTCTCCCACATACCTTTCCGCTTAAGCTTATCATCTTTTTCTCATTCCATCAGACTAAGTACAATGTCTCCATTAATTTTTACCACTTCTAAACTGTGAAGTGGGCTTTGCTTAAACTATGCCTTGCATTATAGTGTTATTAATCACTCATTTTAAAGCATGCCTTGCGTAATACTATTATTGATGACTCATTTTATAGGAATTCATCAACTCTAATATTTTTCATCTGTATTTTTATTATGGATAATTATATAATTATCATTATTACATATAATAATTATAGATATTGATTGATTAGTATAGATATTATGTAAATACGTTGAGATATTTTTTCTCAGGTCGTATCTTATATTTGTTATGTGAGAAACTGATCCAAAAATAGGCACCTCAAAAAGGATATCTGTCTCGTATTATATATAGATTTTTAAAAGATATATATGCTAGATTATAATATATGTGTTAATTTTATTTTAGAATTATTTTTATTAATATAAGGATTGTTTTATTATGTAATTTGAAAAATAATAATATTTTATTTTACTAATAAAAATATAGTAAAATTGATGAGTATAAACAATATTTAGATTTTAAATTAATGTTTAATAATTAAATAATACATATGTTTAGGTAGCATACAATTTCTTTCTTATAATGTATTTTTTTAATTTCACATATGTGAATGTATTTTTTTTAAAGTTTGGTTTGTGTTATTTAGATTATCTATGTTAGGACCTCTTATTTTATAGAGTCACATTCATCACCTTAGGATTCAAGGTGGAGAATTATTTGTTTTAGTTTTTACTTAAACATATTTTAACAAAGTTATTTTATTTTTCAATACTAGTACAATAAAACATAAAAAATTACAATCATTTTACTCATAATAATCTTAAATATTTTTTCTATTTTTTTCACCTCACCATATTTTATTTATTTATTTTTTCCACTCACCATATTTTATTTATTTATTTTATTTTAAAGTAAGGGGTCCTAGAAAAGGCTATGTGCCAACTCTTTATATTTCAAATCAAAACTTAGATGAAAACATAACTACATGTATTACACTTTGATCTTATGAATACAAATATATATGCAATCTATATAAACAGAGAAGGTTCTCATTAATTAATTTTTTTAGATCAAGGTTGGTATTTTCTTAAATATTATATAGACCAAAACATGCTCATACTTAGAAGAGTTATAATTAGAAGTATATTTAGCTATAAAATCAACAACTCGATTTCATTCTTTTCTAGTATGATTTCACTATACATCATTAAAATCATGAATACGGATATTTTAATGTCTTTTTCTAGAAGTGAATATGAATATGGATATGTTAATGTCTTTTTTTAGAAGTGAAAGGAAGAATAAATTTTAAAGTGGTCAATTAAGATTTTAGATTCAAACTCCAAAATAGTTCATAAAAAAAATACTTGTAACTTTGTTCAAGACTACTGACAAGCTAGAACTTTTAACATAAATAAAATGTATATTCACTTTATAATGATATTATACCAATGTAAATAAAATTTATCTATAAATTCTTGATTATTATACTTTAAATTTAAATTAAAAAAAATCTTGAATTTTTAATTCTAAATCTAAATATTCATTAAATAATAGTGTAAACCAATTAATTGCTAATATTAACCACCTCCCTTGCAAAGGGGTGATATAAAATGGATTCCTCCTCATAGTGAGATGTTAAAGTTGAATTTTGATTATGATTCAAAAGGAAATCCTAGGCCATTGGGTGTAGGATGCATAATGAAGGATTCACACAATTTTTTTTGATAAAATAAGCCTACAAAAAGTTATAGTTTAGAACAAATAATTAAGAAAAATAAAGAGCATTGCTTCTCAATTTTTGATTGGTAGATTTTTGCAACATTAATTTGATCATTTTAAGGGACTTTATGAATATGATATTACGTATTAGGAAAAGGTGGTTATCTAATTGGAAAATCAATAAGAAGATTGGAAATTCGTGGTAGTCTCTTTTCCTTCTTAGCTAATCAATTTTATTATGAGAGTGAAAAATTAGAAAATTATCTCTATTATCAAGAGATAAAAAATATTTAAAAAAATATCATTGCAAAGGATATAAATTTTTTGTTGTGCTTAGGAGCTCAGATATAGGATGAACTAATGACTATAATAAATTATGAGATGATAAGATATGATGAAAATATAAACTATGACAAGTGGGGAATCAATTATGGTATATCTCTATATTAATAACTAAACTTGAATTAAGGTGATCACACATTTGTTGGCATGCTTGACTAGTACTATACTTTGGTGGGATCACAACTCTTAATTTTATATTTGTTGCAATAGTGTTTACCAAGACACTTGAATGCTTTAAAATAAAAAAAATAGATCCCTACATCTACCTCAATGGTGAACCATAATAAATGGTGTTTTTGGATGAGATAGGAGACTAGAATGTAAAGTTTTTTCCTTCAAGGAGGAAACATCATCAAGGAAATCAAAGATATCCTAGGTTAGGAAATTCTTGAGAGAGTGGTCTATTCTATGATGAATTTATAAATCTCCTCTATGTTTGTGTTTAACATGTAGCTAACAAAGGTCCTAACTCATCGGGCTACATTTAGGAAAAGTATAGGTCAACACTAGAGGAAGCACTTTAAAACCATCTCTTTTTACATTTTTTAGATAGATGTACATTTAATATAAAAATAGAACCACAAGCACTTAAGAGTTAATTTATTATACTTTAGAGTTATTTATTTGTTACATATCTAAAATCTTTGATGTTTTCACTTTATTTTATTATATGTCTATTTTATCCATTACATACTTTATTTACTTTAGATTTGTGAGTTTTATTTTTAACAAGTAATTTTTTTTTGGTTTTAAATAGTTTCTATTTCAACTATTCTTTCATAGTCACAACATCATATATGTTTCTCCCCATATTAATATTATAGGTTATTCATATTTTTTCTCCCATACTACCTTATAGATTATTCCTCTTAGCATAAATATAAAAAAGCATATAACTATTTTTTATTCACTTAAAGATGTATATTATTTTACTTTTAGAATTACATTATTTACTATATATATTTTAGAATTACATTATTTAAAAAATTTGGTGTATTTACTTTATTAACTATACAACTATTCTATTTAATGCATGTTTAAATTTTTTTGTGTTTTTATTTTATTTTATTATAGAACTATTTTATTTATTTAGAGTTATGATCTTTTCATTTAAAAAATGTTAAATTCTAAATAGTTTTTCTTTCAATTTTTATTTTTTCATGGTACTACTCCTCTTATTGGGAACACTATAAATATGCCTCTCATATTATCATCTGTTATTTTCATTTACATTATTTTATGTAATATTTTATGAAAAATAAGAAATCAACAAAAACAATAAATTTTCCATCAAATTCAACGACATGAAGAGTGAATTAAGAATCATGGATATAATTTCAATGTGTTACTAATTTAAAAATATTATAAAATGTAAACCAACTCATAAAGTATATTAAAAAAATATTAAATATTTTTTCAATATATATTTATACCCAAAAAATCATAAAAAATAAATTTCTACAATTTAAATGTAGTAGAAGATAATTTTTTAATATATAAATAATTTTAATATTTTTTTAGCTAAATTAATTCATAAGACATACTTCTTTTTTTTGCTCGATAAATCACTGCTTGTGGGGTAGCACCCATAAAGAAGTAAAGTAAAATTATGGATTGCTTCTAACCCACTAACGGGGAGCACAAAGACCTACTCCAGACCCACGAATGGGGAGCACAAAAAGATAATACCAAACCAAACCAAATTTACCCTTGCCTGTGGCTTATTCCATTCCTACCACTTGCAGATATTGGATTCACACTATTGCTTTTGACTGGAGCTATGAACCAATGAGGTCACAAGTGGGGGATCTCATCCCCGACATTCTCATTGTGACTTCTTCGGCCTCCACCATTTTACCTGTTGTCTTTCAACCACCTTTTTTCTGAAGTCGAATCATGGTTACTCTTTCCTTCTAACTTCTGCTCTTTTGATGTTGGGTTTAAATTCAATTGGTGCCTGGGATGTTTCTTCCTTTTTACCTATGTCCAAGCTTGCTCTGGCTATGAAGGAGAAGAAATAGATTTTCCTTCGGGATGTGATGTCAATGAAGATGCTCGATGTTTGAGGGAGGTCTCAGAGTTTGAGGAAGGAGTGTCAACTGGAACAGTGGAGTTGTCCTCAGATGAGCTAGAGACACCCCATTGAGCATTTGGTAGATCTGAATTGGAGTCAGTTGGAGCATTTTGTGTGCTTGAATGAGTTATTGCAGAATCTTGAGGCAGTAGGGGCTCATTTTGTGAGCTAGGCTAAAGAACATAATGTTTGGGTTCTACCCCAATCCACCAAGTGGGCCTTCCCCTAGGATCTCTCTTGTGGGTGTATTCATTTTGACATTGGCGGGTGAGGTGGTCAATTGCAAATAATTTCCTACAGTGAAAGGTGATTCTTTCATAATCCATAGGTTGCCTCTAGCAGCGATCACCAACCTTTAATGTGACCTTTGTTGGCAGTCCATTGGAAAGATCCATTTCCACATAAATACATGCAAAGGTGGAGATTTGGTAGTTCAATGTTTCTTCTGAGCTATAGTGAAACTTTACTAACCCATTGTCAATGGCTTGCAAATAGTCAATTTCCCAGAATTGAAAGGGAAGATAAGGTAGTTGCACCCAAAAAAAGGCAGTGGAAAATGTTTCAGTTCTTGGATCAAAAGATGGGAACCAAGATTTCATGCATAGAAAATCCCCTTGATACACCCATGCACCATTTTTTAGCACCCATTATTTCTCATCAAAAGATTTAAATTCAATAATGAAAAATCCTTTAGCATAGGGGAACAAACAAATTTCATCTTTCATAAACTTGTTCCAACTTTCAGAGATCCAGGAGTGCAAATCGCACAGTTTTGGCCATACCTTAGTGAATCTATAAATTACGACATTAGATTGTAGGTATTCGTCACAATCTTTGACTAACCTATCCATTTGGATCTTAGGTGTAGCAGACGCATGGTAAACCCTAATCATAGGTCCATTGTCCATAGAGTTTGTTATCTCGTCAGTGCCCTTTTGAGATGACTGTTGATGAGGCCATGCATCCTTTTGCTGCTCATTCGTAGCTCTAATCCTCTAGTCCCATTTGAGAGTAGCATTGCTCTCCCATCCCTGTTGCGCATCTAAGTCGAGGGGATTGAAGGCAGAGGGAGCAAGCTTCGGGGGTGTTGGAGTAGAATGATTTAGAGGGTGTTCGTTGCCAATAGAGGTACAAGTCTTGGCTTCATTACACAAGGCCATTTTGAAATCCTTGCAGCCACCATTGTGCCCCTCATGAACTTTTCCAAAAGCGTCAGATCTTGGAGACACTAGGCGCCCACCTTGTAGATCGTGTGAGGAAACGAGAGCCATAACAGACTATTTGGGAGTGGCCGAGTTACCACTGATACCTGTTGCATTGCAGAGTCTCAACGACTAGGAAGGCACAGTGGCAAGCCCACCATCACACAAAGCCGAAGCGGAGGATGAGGAGCAGAACATTGCAAAAAACTTAGGTTTTCATAAGACATACATGTTATTATAGACAATGCAACTATTTTTTTATTAAACTTGGAAGACCAAGATCCAGAAAAAAGAACTAGTACTAGTAATGGTAGAAAATTTTCAATGGTCGGTAGAAACAAGGCAACAAAGTCAAATTTGAAGCCCCCACCAAAATTTTGAAAACTAAATCCTAACATACATGCTAAAAATATAAAAAGACAACCTGCCATAGGATAGGGAAAATTACATAGGCCCAAGAATCCCACCCTTTCCCTTAATATCACAATTACAACAATTCATTTTTAGAGCACTTGATGATAACAAACATTACTAGGAGCTGAAATAAGAAAAAAATCATCAAAATCTTCTCTATCATGATAGTATAAAAATTTCACATTAACATCCAATGGGAGAACCACCTTAATATACTAGAAGTAATCTCCTTTATATCTCGTTGAAGATATAAATGTCTCTACTTTACCACATGTAGATGGTCAAGGATATAGTTTAAAAAAATTATCAAATGATTAACCAATTTGTCAATGTAATCATGAACTAGAAAATAACTAGACATGAAGATAACATAGAAACACATCTCAAAGCTTGGATAGTGTTGAACATATTCCTTCTTTCTCACATATGATCAAGGTCAAGAAAAATACAACCACCTCTTCCCTAAAGACCTATCGTTGTCAATTATTCCTCATCACTCCTACCACACTACAAATCGTCTTATTACGACAACCACCCCATGCCCATTGCCACTGCCACCACAAATGGAAGCCATGCCAACACTTAAACATTTGACCTTCCATCTTCTCCATTTAGCAATATAACCATAAAAAATGCTATTACTAATGAGTAAAATAAATAACTTAACATATAATTATTAAATGCCAATACTTATAATGAACAAAACATCACATCAATCTTTCATTCTTAAAACTACATACCCATTATCAAGCTGACAATACAACTATTTTAGATTTAAAATTTATAAAATTAATCTTTAAACTTTATATTTTCAACAAATTGTAAACATTAAATTTTAATAAAATCAATTAAAAAAGAATACAATAAATAATTATATATATACACATAATTAAAATTTTATAAAATATTTTGATTCAATATAATATACATTTAACTAATTTCAACAATATTTTAATAAACACTTTTTTTTTAAAAATCTATTAAAAATATCTACAAAATTAAAATAAGATTTAATAGTATAAGGTATATTTATTATTAAAAAAATATTCAAATAAACTTTGAAACTTAATATGTATATAAACCTAATGAAATTTGATAAATAAAAATATTACACATTCTTATTAATTAATTAGAAGCAATCCATTATAAAATATATTATATTGGAAAATATAATCTTAAGAGGTAAAAAAGCATATTAATAAGAAACAATCCATTATAAAATATATTCTATTGGAAAATATAATCTTAAGAAGTAAAAAATCATATTTTCAAAGTGGTTTAGATTGATTAATTGATGGGTTAAAGTAGTTGATATATAATTAATTCAAAATTTATTTTTTCATTTTTATTATTAAATTTGAAATTGTAATTTTTTAATAAATGAAGAGATGATTTTTTTATTATAGATTAAATTGATTTTTGGAGCATTTTTTATTAAATCATTATCATGTATTTCAAATCAATTTTATACATTATATAATCTTTATAATAGTTGTAATTAATTAGATAAGACATACTAAAAATATGTAAAAATTTATGTGTTAATTTGTACTCCCATGCAAAATTTTATGTGCTAGTTTGTACTCCCATATACTTATTAGAATGAAGTACACATTTTTATGACTAGTGGATCCTTTAAAAAAAAAATTATCATTTATTGATCATAACATTAAATATTCCTATCATCCCAATTAATTTCTATATGTTTATGTCAAGTATATGTCTCAAATATGTAGATTATTTTTTTTACTAGTTGATTAAATTTATTTAATTAACCTATATCACTTCATGTAGAGGTATTTTCTAGAGCTTCAAAAATTTATTATATTTAGAAAAAGTAAATACACTATAAAGTCATAAAATTATTTGATTTGTTGTTCCAAATAAAATTAAAGTTTAGATTAAAAATCTCTTCATATACATAATATGACAATCCTTAAATTTGGAAGGTCATAGTAAAGTATTTGTAAGGTGTGCGTCCTTGGTCTCCTTGTGTTGTGTAGTGCATCGCTCGGGCGTGACATGGTTTAACCGTCCCTCGTGGAATCATTAACTCTGGCAGTTGTATCGAGCATTAACAAGATGATATTTTGGTGCAACGACAACCATTTTTTTCAACAAAAACATGTTTTGTAAGGTCATGTTTTTTGAAGAATGGCATGCTCTAGAAAAGCTTAATATTTGTATATTTCTAATGTGTGTATTCATCACCATAGATTTGAGAGATTCAATTTTAATCTCATGATAAAAAGTTAGATTATAAATGCTTCCTTCTTTTCAATCTCCTATACAAAATCACGAGATTTGCGACATGTGAAGTGAGTGCAAATGATAATCAAATGGGAGACCCATGCAATCAATAAAAATGATAGAAATGTAAGTTTTAAAGAAATGGAAATTGAGTGTTGTTACAAGTGCAAGTGGGGGTCAATTTAAGAGAAGAAATAGACCTTAGTGGAGTGACTAAGACACTCTTCTCAACTCTACCTACATATTAAAACATGAAGAAGTGACATTTACAAATATGAAACATATTAATCATCACATAAATTTATTCACAATAAAATCACAAGAATCTTAAATACACTTATAACTATAGAATTCTCATATCATATGATCAATAAAAAAAATTAAAAAAGAAAATGGTACAAATATAACATAAGAAAAAAAAGAAAGGCCACTAATCATTTATGTTCGTAGGGGTAAACTAGGCTATGTAATTGCTTTGTTTTTTGCCTTTTTGTTTGTAAGTGTGATTTGAAATAATAATAATAAGTTTTTGGAAAGTGGGAGAGGAATGATTAGTTGATTAGTTAAGTATGGTGATGATTTAAAGCCATAAATGCCCGTTGGGTGGTGGTGGCATCAATGCAATTTACATCTAATGAAAACGTGCATGGCTACACGGAATAAAATGTATGGACAAAGTGATGGAGATTATAGTTAAGCTTTCTTTTCAAAATAATGATGATGTATAATCTTTCTTTCTCTCAAGTTTAAGCATATAAAAAAATTCAGATTTTTTATTTATTATATTAATATAGCGTTAAAATGTGACCGTGGTTGACTTTTATGTGCTAATACTCCAAATACGGAACTTTAAGTAGAGAAGTAATTTAGAGCTTTATCATATATCTTAAAAGTCAACTTCGTCATGATTAATCATGTTAGTTCCACTAAACTTTATCTACACACTCGATATAAAAGTTAATGCTAAATATTTGGCAGAAAAGTGTTGGTGTTTTGGCATAATAAAAATATTTTTATTTTATAGATTGGATTGTAGACATGTTTCTATCTTTTGGATATAAGTGTACATGTAATAATAGTTTTTTTGAATTTATAAATGTTTTTTATTTATTGTAAATTAATTCTTATGTCAAATCATAGTATCTATTAGCTTAAATGTTGGAAGATTCAAAAGTAGTGCTTAGGATATCATATTTAAAGACAAGCTTTAGGACAATACAAATTATTGAAATTTTTAGGATCTTTAAGTATATTAAAGAACATTGCCATGTAGCAATATGTTAGGAATTGCATTAGCCTCAATATATAATACACTTTAGATGACCTACAATCCATATGTTTCGTGTCCTTGAATATCAGGAAACCATCAAAGGGGTGTGGCTAGAAGTTAAGGAAGTTTCATGCTTTGTTCCCCTTATAATAGACTCATCAAAATGCTTCTTAGTGCACCAGTTTGCCCTAAATTATATATCATTCAAAGAATTTGGAAGTTCATAGTAATAGAGAAATGAATTGCAATAAGGTAGATAGAATTGTGTCATCCCTTAAAAAATTGCACATGGTCACATATACAAACAAAGAACATGTCATGAGCATATTTGAGACAAACTTTTCTACCAAGATCTAATTCTATACACATAAAAATGGTCTAGAGCATAATTAATTAAATATTTGGTATTTAATTAATAAATCCTAATTCTTCATTGATAAAAATGGTGAGGAGCGAGGAAGCATGTGGAAGTTAGAGGCAACAGGGGACCCAGGGGCCAAGTGGAGACCCCAATTTCAAACAGACTGCGACGAATGGCAGGGTGCGATCACAAGGCTGGGGTGAGGAAATGGACAAGGAAGTCCCCATGGAATCCTTCAGATCTAGAATCAACAATGGTTGGCGGGCCTATGGCAACTTACAGTCGGAAGCAGACCGCAGGGCTAACTGGCATCACAGAGCAGAAGAAGAAGTCTTCAAGAAGGATCAAAGAGACTATAGACTTCAATGGTTTTATACAAATGGGCAATGGGAAGATAAAACCAACCCCCAATATTAGGATTGGTGAAATCCTAAATGGAACAAGGGAAGACGACCGAACCAAGGCTACTCTAGGCGGTCTAGATACAATGGCCAGAAAGAAATACCATGGAGTAAAACAAAATCAATATGGTCGAGGCCCGATTGGCGCCCTTTTAACAGAGGCTAGAGAAATAGTAACAAAAATGATGTACAAAATTGGGATCATGGGTGGTTTAGGGAAAACCCAATTTCGAGGGTGGATGCGAATGACAACTAGAAACCAAAGCCGCCAAAGGTGGTCGGGAAAGAAGGATTCGATCGACTTGCATTGAATCTCAAAGGCAAAGAGATCCTGTTGGATGAGACTGACCCATCACACCAATTTGAGCAGATTAACGGTATGTCCCTTCCTGAGTCTAATCCCTCAATTCATTTTGAAGAAAAAGCAGTCAAATGGAAGAGGGAGAGACTAGTAGAATTAGGTCTTTTTATCAAATGGGGTGGGGGATTCACGAAAAAATTGGCTGAGGTAGTAACCTGGTGCCAGCAACAATGGGGAAACAAGGTTATTGTAAGAACCCTGCCAAATGGTTTCTATATTATCACTTTTCCATCACAGGAAGAAAAGAAAAAAGTGCAGAGCTATGGACCTTACTTCCTAGATGGTGCCCAAATGCATCTCATTGAATGGAATCCGAACTTTGATTTAGTGAAATTTGTAGTAAACACCAGCTTAGTATGGATTCACATATAGAACCTCCCTACGGATTAGTGGGCAGAAGATACCATCAAGGAGATTGGAAAAAATCTAGGGGATTTTAAATTTATGGATAATATCCCAGAGGATAAAGCTCGGGGCTCCTACTTCAGAATTTGCATAGCCATTCCCCCCAAGCAAGTTATCCCATCAGAAATCGACCTGGTGACTACAATGGGTTCATGGAAACAAAGGATTGAAAGGTAGGATCAAATCTTATTATGCCCTAGTTGCAAGTCCATAAATCATGGGGAAGAAATGTGCTCTGCCAAGGTCAAGTTGAATAGGTTGAACATGTATGCACAAACTGATTCTATGGTTGAAGGATTGAAGAAAAATCTCCCTTTTGGCCCCCCTCAACCTTGCTTGGAGGAAGCATTGATCGATGAGCTGCGAGTATGTCAATAAAGAATAATGAAACTATATGGGAGGAAAAGGGGAAAACGGTGGATTTATTCCCAAAGGTGTTCAATCAGAATCAGGAAGGTAGTGGGAAGGTTATGGAAGAAACTAGCAAAATGGTGGCCCTTATACCAAAGCAAGAAGAAGAGAACCCTTTTCCTGGATTGGAGTATATGGGGAAGGATGTCCTAGAACCTCTGCGGGAGCAGTACAAAGAGCAAACACCTAATCAAGAATCTTTTGAGGCAAGGAAGAATGGTGCTTATATAGAAGGCAAAGGAAGAGAAGAGGAAGACACAAAAATTCGGTAGGAAAACCTGAGGTTAGAAAGCAATGATTCAGAATTTGAAGAGCTAAGGATGAAGTCAAACAAAGATAGAAATGTGGAGAGCAAAAACTCCAAACCCAAAAGTGAGAGGAACAGATCAGAAGGGAAAATGGAGGTCAACACAGATGGGGACAAAGACCTGCTTGAAGGATAAATTCTAAGTTCAGACTTTGAATGGGAAGGAAGTATGGAGGAAGGGAAGATTATAATGTAACATAATGCATCATTGCAGAAACTCAACCCCTTCTAAAAAATCCTTTCATTGAATCCAAGAAGAGGAGAGGCCCAAAAATGAATAAGGCAAAGCTAGAACTAGCTTCCAGTGCAAAAGGCTAGAGAAAATTGTGGAATGAGAAGGAGATCATCCTTCCCGAGAAGGCATGAGGTGCATAACGCGGAATGCTAGGGGCTTAAACACCCCTAGCAAATGGCGCACTTTGAAGTGCCAGATCGACCAAAGTAAAGCATATGTCTTTCTATTACAAGAAACAAAATGGAGAAAGGAGGAGTATCAGAGCAAGATGCGGTTCTGGAAACAGTGGGAGGGAATGTTTGTGGAAGCAATTGGGGATTTTGGAAGGTTGGGGCTATTATGGAACCCTCTAACGGTTAGGTGTGAGCTGGAGACTTTATCTCATAATTGGATGGTTGTTAGATGCAGGACATTAAGTCAAAACAAAACCGCAACGATTGTGAATGTATATGGCCCAACTTCAATAGTGGAAAAAGGGAATTTGTGGTCTGACATCTCGGCATGGCTGAGATTGCAAGAGGAATCTAGAATTATTATTGGTGGGGATTTCAATGCAACCAAGGACAATACAGAGAAATCAGGAGGTATACAGACTATTTCCAAAGCACAACAAGACTTCCAAACCTTCATAGGAGACAATAATCTCAGGGAGATCCCAACTAGGAAAGGAAGATATACATGGACTAATAGAAGAAAAGGTTTCACACACATAGCGGAAAAATTAGACCACTTTTTCCTTGGTGGAGATTGGGAAAGTGCAGATGCAATAATAGAGGCAAGTGTTCTACCCTATATAGGCTCTAATCATTACCTTGTAGAGCTCAATATTAAACCTGACGAGAAAAGGGGGGGCTCTCCCTTCAAATTTGAGAACATGTGGCTTAGGGATCCTAAATTATTTGATCTGATGCAAGGGTGGTGGAATGAACAGGTTTGTCAAACAAACTAAGCTCTTCATTTTAAATAAAAAGCTAGCACATATCAAAATTAGGCTAAAAGAATGGAACAGAGAACACTTTGGGAATATTTTTGTGAAGAAAAAGGAAGTAGAAGATGATCTTCAGAATTTGAATGAAATAGTTATAGAAAAAGGAATGGAGTTAGAAGAATTTGAGCTGGAAAAAAAATTGAGATCCGAGCTTGAGGAAATCTCAACAAGAGAGGAGATATACTGGCGGCAATAGTCTAGGGAGGTTTGGTTAAAAGATGGAGATAAAAATACGAATTTCTTCCACAGATCAGCAGTAACTAACAAAAGCAAAAAGAGAATTGTGGAGGTAAGGAAAGAGGATGGGACCCTCATGCAATCAATGGAAGAAGCAAATCAAGAGGCAGTTCGCTACTTTCAAGGCATACTAAATAGGAATACCTCAGAGCACATCAGGGAAATAACCAACTTTCTAAACAAAATCCCCTCAGTAATCGGAGTTGACGACAATAGGGAGCTATTTATAGAAATATCTTTGGAGGAAGTTAGGAAAGCAACCTTCCAACTTGGCTCAGATAAGGCCCCTGGGCGAGATGGCTTTCTAGCCAAATTCTTCCAATCATTCTGGGATATAATAAGCAAAGATTTGCATAGAGTTGTGGAGGAATCAAGGAAGAAAACAACCATGCTTAGAGCTTTGAACCACACTTTTATTGCATTAGTTCTGAAAAAGAAGGAAGCACAAAGCTTTAATGACTACAGACCCATTGCGTTGTGCAAAATTGTCTATAAGATTGTTACAATGATCATAGCTAACCGATTGAAAGGCATCCTCAAGAAGGTAATCTCCGAGGAGCAAAGTGGGTTTTCCCCTAACAGATCCATAGTAGAAGGGATCATAATAGCTCATGAAGCCATCCACTCAACAAGGAAGGCCATAATGCCAAGCATGTTAGTCAAATTGGATATTTTCAAAGCGTATGATCTAGTTGACAGGTAGTTTTTGATCCAGGTATTGAGGAGATTTGGGTTCGACAATAGTTGGGTGAATTGGTTTGACAGTTGCATAAGCACCCCCAAATTTTCAATATTAATAAATGGTGTAGCTCACAACTTCTTCGAATCCACAAGAGGAATCAAACAAGGGGACCCCCTCTCCCCTTTCCTCTTCATCATAATGGCAGAAGCCATTGGAAGAAGCATAGTTGCGCTTAGGGAGTCCAAACAATGGCAAGGCATCAAGATCACACCAAATGTCAAATCAATCACTCATCAATAGTATGCTGACGATACAATTTTATTTGGCAGGGCCACAAGAGTTGAAGCAAGAACTATGAACACACTGTTGGATGACTATGGCAAGGCTTCTGGCCAAAGGATAAACTGGAGGAAATCTGAAGTTTTTTTTCCAAATGTCCAACCTGGACTCCAGATAACTATTGCAGGTATTCTTGGTTTGAGGATAGCTAAATTTCCAGGTAAGTTCTTGGGCATGCCTTTGTTTGTAGGAGTAAATAAAAAGGCTTATTGGGAAAACCTAATCAATAGTTGTAGAGGGAAAATGGAACTGTGGAAAGGTAAATGGTTGTCTTCAACAGGTAGAATAATGATGTTAAAAGTTGTTTTATCTGCAATACCAGTGTATTCAATGGCATGCATGAGGCTATGCAGAGCTATAGAAGATATGTTGATACAACTAATGTGAATTTTCTTTTGGAATGGGCCAGAGGATCAACACAAGATTCCCTTACTATCCTGGGATAAGATTTTCAAACCACAGGGTGCTTGGGGAGCGGGGTTGAGACAATTGCATATTATGAACACGACAATGGGGGCCGAACTGGTATGGGATATGTACAAAAAAGGGGAACAGAAATGGGTGAAAATTCTAAGGCATAAATATCTAGGCTCAGGGGACTCTTTAAGAATTCTAAACACAAGAGACCCACCAAAAGGTTCAGCCATATGGAAATTTATGCTAGAATGCAGGGAGATCATCAAGAAACGCATCATTTGGGAAATTCGCAATGGAGAGGATGCAGCCTTTTGGGAAGACTCTTGGGAAGGTCATCAAAAGTTGGAAGCCAACCCTCACTTGGAAGAAATAAAAACTGAATCCAAAAGAGTTTGGGGAGACAAGGTGTGCCAGTATGGTTCCATGAAAATGGAGGATGGTTTCATGAAATATAATTGGAAATATCTAGACGAGCTCAATGCCCCACAGGATCAAAAGGATATGTTGCTCTCCATTCTAAAAAATAGATGTTGTACACTCATAGGATAGGAAGATATGATAAGGTGGAATGCATCAGCGGATGGCATGTACAAGGTTAAAACTAGCTATAAGATCAAGGAATCCATAGTAAATGAAATGGGGTGGCCAAAGGAGCTTTGTTGGGGTAAACACTACCTCCCAAAGGCCGGGGTCTTCACATGGCTAGCAGTACAAAACATGATACTAATGCAGGATAGACTATCCAAAATAGGTTTTGCAGGGCCAAGAAGATGCGTATTATGTAAAAATCAAGAGGAAGATGCAAATCACCTTCTCTTTAAATGCCCATACACAGAGACATGTTGGAAATTCTTCCTCTACAAGTTGAATTGGCAAGGCCCTTTTCCTATTAAACTTAGAGATTGGTTATCTATGTGGTCGTCCAAATTGAAAAAAGGCATTTTCGGTAGTTTGTGGCAAGCCATTCCATCGTTTGTTGTCTTGGAGGTTTGGAAGGAACGCAATCGTAGGATCTTCAAAGAACAATCAATGACTAGAGAGAGAGTTATTGGAAAAATTGAAACTCTCATAGTGGAATTGGTAAATACTGCAGCCAAACGCCTATCCCTAATGAATAGCATTTTTAACAGTTGGGATAATGAAATATTGAAATCCTTCGAAGACCTTGTGATCCCGAATGCTGTTGAGAAGAACAATTCACAGTCAGCTAAACAAATGAGAGCAAACACCAAATGGAGTGTGCCTGACCTAGGATGGGTTAAAATCAATTTTGACGGAGCCTCGCGTGGTAGTCCGAGACCTGGCGGGATTGGCCGCATTGCACGAGATGAATATAGATCAGTACTGGCGGAGAAGAACGAATTCATTGGTTACTCAACCAATAACATTCCAGAATTTTGTGTTGCCTTATTGGGTTTGGAACTTGGTAGAAGAATTGGAGCGTCAAAAATACATCTGGAAGGTGACTCACTCATAACCATAAATGCCATTAGAGCAAAATCCACACCAAACTGGAAAATGAATAAATGGTTAGCTTTAATCCAGAAACTAATTGATAATTTGGCCGAATTTAGGGTAAGCCATGTTTACAGAGAGGGGAACACATTGGCGGATGATCTGGCTAAGCATGCAGCAGAGGAAGATGTGGTAGACCGGGTATAATGCAAGCTTATGTGCATGTATTTAGTTGAAATTAATTAATGTCACATGACTGGCCTCCCAATGCATATCACAGTCCTCTATTACTCTCTGTTGGGGTCATAGATCGTAGTGGATGGGAGTCCTGGTGCCATCTCGACTATCTGCCATACTTACTGTAAAATCCTTTTTCTGTTATTAATATAATGGGTGTTGGCCCTAACCAGCAGTTTACTTACCAAATAAATAAATAAATCCTAATTCTTATACTAATATAAATAAATGGATAAATTTATTAATATAGTTCATCCCTTAATTCTTCTATTTCAAAAATCATTTTCCCTCTTAAATTAATTAAATGCATATAGTTAATTTCCCTCCTTCATTTAAATTTGATTTTTTAATTTGAATTTGTCACATTTCTCCATAATTCTCTAACTTCCTCCAACTCATCCTCCACAACATCACATGTCACACAATTTCATTTATTTCTAATTTTAAATTTGGAATATTCACTCCAACCTCCTAACCTCCTTGGAGACACATGGCTCCTCTTTCTAATTGATGCTCTTTGACACTTGCAAGATTTGTTCTTCCAAATGGAGCAACCTCCATGAATTCCTCCAACCTCTTTGTGCACCACCATTGATGTCCTAGGATCATGATCTCGATCGTTCATCCCTATCACCTCACTCAAGGATTGGAAAAATTTATAAAAATGAGCTCATCCTATAGCTTTTCAAGGAGGCAATTGAGATAAACTTATGTTGAAGAAATTGAAAGGAAATTGAGAGCAATTGAGAGTTTGCATTTGCATATAGCATAGTCATTATGGCACTTTTACTTTGGATCATTTCAGTATTGTATTAGATTTCATTGTTTTTCATAGTATTGCATCATTAATTCTCAGTATCATCATACATAGCAACACTTTTCTCTTCCATTCCGCATTTAAATTTATTTAGCTTTTCAAGCTTCAAAAATACAAAAATATAGTGATGTAGGCATGTAGTTTGCATTGCACATCTTCTCATTTCTTAGGTTGTCATCTTTGTAGATTCATGTGCAACATTTAACTAGATCTGAGAGCATGAATTCAAAGGTCCTTAAGACTAGATAATCATGGAATGATTTGAAAGGATAGCAGTAGCAATTTGGTTTTGTTATTTCAATTCCTTTTATGTAAGACATTTCATGGAAATATGTGTTAGGATTTAAATTGTTATTCTCTTTTCCACTATAATTTAAATCACACTCTAATAATAGAAGTCTAAGCTCGATGAAGCTTAGTGCTTCGTATAGTCAAATTAACAACATCATCAAAGAGCTAAGCACTTTTAACTTATCATTTTTTTATCACTTGTCAATTTTAACTCTTATATTTAGTGGTTCATTTTCATTATTTGATTTATTATTTAATCAAGCCTTATATATTTTATAAGGATAGCTTTTTATATCTACATTTTGGTGAACCCTAACCTTGTGAATCTCTCTAGTGTATTACCCTAAGGTTTCAACCTTCTCATTTTTTATTTATTTATTTCTGATCTAATGTTTACATCCTTATAATAGATCTAGAATTTTTGTGTGTGTGTGTTTTTTTAATTTTGATCAATCCTATATACCTAAGTGTATTCCACTTGAAACATGGGTGATCCCACAATACTAGGTTACACTTTTTGGCCAAACTTGACATTGAAATCAACATTTTTCACTAGATCTTCATTTGCTCACACCTATAGCAACTAAACCATTAAGAATTTGAAGATGAAGGAAACTAGTGATTTGTGAGATTTTATGTGTAGATTCTAATAATATTTAAAATAAAAATTAAAAAAAAATTTGTGAATCCATTTATGTAATTTTTAATAACTTATTTTTTCTACTAAACAACATTTTTTAAAAAGTGAATTTTACTGTGTAACATATAAATTTTTTTTATAGAAAGGATACAATTCTAATTTTTAAAATACATATTTGTCACACCAATATCTAGGGCAAGGATATTTTTTCATAATTTTTTGTTTCATATTTTTTTAATTAATTTTCTAAGTCAGAGTAATTATAATTTGGACAGAGGTGTACTATGTACAATGTAACTTTTTTTGTATGTACTAAAATTAACTTATCATTTTTTGTTGGAATAAGGACATAAATGCCTAGGGGACATGTATTTTTTAGAAAAAAAATCTCTATTTTTCTATTTTTTTGTATGTGTGAAACAAAGACCTTGATATTCATTGAAAAACCTACATTCACAAGAAATAAAACGTAAATATAATAATCAAATTAAATATATTTAAAACTATATGTTTTGGAAATCTTATAATAAGGGCTACATACTTACAAAATATAAATTTTAAATGAATTCATTTGATCCCCCAAAAGGTAAATCAAAAGTGGTTTTTTATTAGCATTTTTGATAGGTGTAGAGGAGACTCCATTATAGGTATGGTTTAAAACTAGCGAGACTCTCTCTAAGGGAGTTTGATCCAAGGGGGTTTAATTAAACCCTCTTTAATTAAAATCCTTTAAATGGAACCTTTCTAGGCTTAATTTTTTATATTCTAAAAATATGCGATTTCAGGAAAAAATTAGGATGTCCCAAAAAGTGTAACCCATTATTGTGGCAGCACCTACATCCACAAAAATCCCATTTTCCACTTAGGGAAAGTCCTATAATTAATATTTCCATGGCCATGGATCAAAGTGAGACTCTTATTGTTAAAAATTTGAATGCATCCATCTACTTGAATGAAGAATATTTTTAGTTCCATGAGGCCCATCTTTCTAGTATGGATAATCATAATAAATAACTATATTGCCAATATAGTGTGAATAATTAAGGAGGATATTGCTAAACTTTTAGATGATACACATCCTTTATATTTAGTGAATGTTCTTCATACTTTTCTTATGTCTAAATCTTATCAAACATAAATACTTCAAGGTACAATCCATTGAAGAATGAATAAATGAAACAGTTTTCATGATACTTCCCTTCCATCTCATTTATAAGATTCATCATCCATCATTCCCTCTCAAAACTAATTCCCTAATGAGAAATAAATAGGTTCAATACCAATTGTTGGGAAATTCAATCTCTATCCAAATATGACTTCAATGGACGAACTACAAGGCTTGGACTACAAAAACATGAAAATCTGAAACTTAAATGGAAATCTAAAAATTAAGTGGCCTTTATATTGAATTACCATGATTAGATCCATATTTTTTATGATTCCAAAAATAAACCAACATAACATGCTTATAAACACCATCTTTGTGAACTTATCATAGCTATATACAAAGAATAACATCACACAACAATGACATAAAAATTTCAACAACACAGGATCATCACATAACATAATTTTTAGATGGATAAACCCTTGCAGGAAAAAACTCCACCAAGAAGAGAGGCCAAGTATGCATTATCTTCAAACAAATGAGATTATAATACAATCATTTCCCAAAAGAAAGAAGGGCTCACTGCCAAGGGCTCACTACCATATTAGAAAGAAGAAGAAAGAGTATTGTTACAATGAGGAATCCATCTTAGAGCAACAAAAAGTTCTACCACTGCTTTACCAAAACATTCACACTCTCTTTGTAGATTATAGACACCTTTTGCTCATTGTTTCCAATAGTCTTAGGCATTAAAGCTCACATTGTATTTCACACTTTTGCACTTCACATTTCTAAACTCTGCATCACACATACCATTTCATAATTCTTCATCAACTCAACACTTATTTATACCATCCACAACTTTGAAAACAATTGACAAGATTGACTATGCACCTCAACCATACAAACTCAAATTAGGTCAACACTAAGCATTCTCGAAGTGGAAAGGAATGAAAGTAAACCAAAATTCATCTTAACTTAGACCAATTACACACATACATTCCATACCACTCTTCCAAAAACACTGAAGCATATTTGCAATTAGCGTAAACACCCAAGGTGTGTCGAGCCTATTTAACACCATTAAAAATTTAAGTAAATGCTTCCTTTGATCCAAAGATGAATCATGGACCACATACATCACTTGAACATAATCTAGAATACTCCATAAATACCCTAAAATTCAACAAATTCCTTCACAACAACTTTCACCTGAAGAACATACTCATCCTACACACCTAGTTAACTTTCCTCATACTGTAACACATGAATCCAACCCTATGAAGAATAAAATTTGAAAAAGTTTGACTACAGATAGATATGATTAATGTAAGCACACTTCTAGGATCACAAGACCATAAACCAAACTATGAAGAAATGTGAAGAAAAACCATTTCTCTCAGACATCACTACAATACATTGTTTACATACTAGTGAACACAACTTTCTCTGCACAATGATCTAAAACTTGAAGATATGGATATAACACCTCTAAAAAGCATATCTGAACCACACAAGGAGATATTCAACCATGAAGAAATGCAGAGAAAAACTAGATCACTACTCTGCTACATTGAACACCTCTCAACCACATTGTTTTATCTTTTCTTCAAATTTTCTTAAAAGAACTTGGAAACCAAGAACCACAAAAACATTATCAAAAGATTGAACATTTTGATTCATCTTTCTTCTACATTCCATAGCCTTATGTCTAAATTTATAATAGGAATAATAAAAACCATTAAAAGACGTCTACCTTTATGTATTTGGTTGTCTGGTTGGTGGTCTTTTGAAGTCTTTCCTCCAATTCCAAACCTTCTTTCTATTGATCTTCTTGTCCTCAATATTATTTTCAATCTTGTTTAGAGTTTGATCTATCTTTGAGCTTTCACCTTTCTGAAACCCTAATCCTTCTTTGTCTCTAGATCCCTTCTAATTTGCAATAATCTCATAAATTATTGTAGTAATCTTCTTGAATTTGTCTTCTTGAATCTTTTTTTTCTCTAGTTTTGATCTCAAGGTTACAACTTCTTGTTCAAGCTTTGACCATTTTTTATATTTGTCTTTCAATTTATTATCCAAGCAACCTTCAATTCTTTTACTTTCTTCAATCTACAATTTCAGGTTGGGAATGATCTAATTTGATTGCTTCAGCTCTTTGATCCTATTTGTAGATTTCTTGAGTTTCTCTCTCAATATCTTAATGCATTCATCTGCATCACTAAGATCCTTTTTTAGATCTTTGTTCTCAGTTTTCACTTTATTCAAATCATCTAGGGTAGATTTGAGTTCTCCTTCCATATCAACAATGCAACTTCTTTAGTAAATCTTACCATAGGAATTTCTTTTGGAGGAGTAGGATGTCTCCTAGTATCCATGTGTTCAACTCCTATATCTACCTTAGTGATCAAGCCAAATGAAGGAACCAAGCTCTGATACCAAATGTTGAACACCCAGAATACTGAGAGGGGGGTGAATCAGTATTCTTTGAAACCATTTAAACATTTAAACAATCATTCCACACATCATATTCAATTTACAATAAGAAAAGAAACCATGAAAAGAACCATCAAAGAATATAACACATTGCCATTTTTTTACGTGGAAAATCCAAAAAGGGAAAAAACATGGCGAGGATTAGCTCACAATATATTATAACCGGTTATAAGATATTATAGAAAGGCTCACTGCTAGATGAAATCACTATCCAAAGAATAAGAGAAATAGAAGAGAGGGGTGGATCACTACCAATATTTGAACTACTACACGTGCATCTACAATATGCAAAAATTATAATTCCACAGAAGCTCAAAACACTAAATCAACACACTTCATACTACTCTTCTCTAACACTCTTCTCTCCTCTACATTTGCATCTCATTCACATGATCTGCTTATAAATTCACACACTATATAACATATCGACTCATATCATCTCTAAAACATTGAAAATGATCTTACATTTATACCCATTACATTCATAAACACCTACAACATCAATTAGATTGGCCTAATTAGATGTATCATGGAAAAATAATAACTTGTCAACTCAAAATCAAACATACATGCTTCACACCTTAATTCAAAACTTGTAATGCATAAAATAGGTCTATGGACCTATAATAGCTTCCACATAATTGATCAACACTCCCTTTAACTCCGCACAACCTCAAACATATTAGGTCGACGCCAGTGGTGAGACAACAAAATACACCAATTGATTATCCACAAATTGACATGTGTGGACCTCCAAAACATACACCACTTGGACTACACATTTATTTGACACCTATAAACACTCCCTCAAATCTACATAGAAAATATTACTTTGTGGTGAAGTGTAGACCAAACCAAATAGGTACTCTACATTGGCAACATTGTCATTAGCAAACCTGATATACTATCAACCATAACTTTTGCACTAGAGGAGATAAAGGCATGAAAATTTGGATTTAAGGTCCTCAAACACATAATAAAATTTATTTATAATCATAGATAGAAATACCTCAAGGCGAACCAATGAGGATCAAAAAATTGATGCTTTGTACACTAAACACTACGTTCTAACACTTAGCCAAATAATCAATCCATATGTTCTTCACCAAAGATAAAAATATGCATCTAGATGTGTTTGATTACCATCTCCATGCTCACTCATGCCTCACCAACCAACTATACATAAATCAAACCATAATGTTGACATCAATTGCAACATTGTATATGATCATGCCAATGTTGTCAATAGCCAATGACAATCTCCTCAAACTTGCAATAGCTTTGGATGGAGATTTTAGGTCATGTATTATGTAACCTCATGATAGTAGAATTTTCATATATTTAGAGTGTGTATCTTATTTCATAATGGAGGATTTGATATTATATTAGGGTGAAATCACAAAGTTGTGTCTCATTTTTGATAGGAGCACATTTTTAGGCTTGAATTTGTGTTTTAAAAATGCACCTTTGATTGAATGTATGTCAGTTTGTACCTTCAATACAAGTTTGAATTTCAATCGAAGGTCAAGGAGTAAAGAAACACACATTTTCTCAATGAACTTCGATCGAAGGTCCTTCGATAGAAGGTGCGGTGCCAAAAATTAAAAATTCTCCATCTACATCAAAATATTCTCTAAATTTTCAATTTGAAACCCTGAGTTGGACCTATAAATGAGCTTAAATTGACAAAATATTTTGCAAGATTGTAGCCCTCAAAATGAGCTTTCCAACAAGTATATTTTTGATATTTTTTCATTTTATCATGTATTTAATTTTTAATTTTGACGGAACATAGGTTTTTCTCCAAACATCTAGCTCTTCATTTTGTAGAGGTTAATAAATAGTAAAACATTATGAAAAAAATTCAAAAAATATTCATTCACTCTGTATTGATTTTCTTGTTTCACCAAAAAAAAGGATTTCAACATATACATAACGAGTTATGTTATACGAGACACACATTTGTCTAAATTATAGTTATAGTGACCAAAAATTAATTAAAAATATATATGTAACAAAAAATTATGAAAAAATATCCATTCCCTCCCTATATATGTTGAGAATCTATATTTAAAAAATTAGAATTTTATCTTTTATAGAAAAAAATTATGTTTTACAACACAAACGTTACTTTTGAGAATGTTATTTTTTTGTTTAAAACTAGTTATTGAAGGAGATGTTGAAAGATTCATAATTTATTTCAATATATATATATATATTTAGAATCTACACAAAATTTTCCACAAATCACTAGTTCACATCATCTTGAAATTCTTAACAGTTTAGCTGGTATAGGTCTCAGAAGATAAATATTTAGTTAAAAATATTGATGTAAATGTCCATCTTGGAAAAAAAGTGAGACACAGTATTGTGGGATCACCCATTATAATTCATTATTGTTGATAATATATTGGTTGTATGATTTGGAGGTTGGGATTCTACTTTACAAATATTTTCCTAGGTTGTATACTATTAATTGTATGATTTTTTCTTCTTCTATTCTTCCTCTTTTCCTTAATCTATTATTTTTACTTCGCTAAAATTTCATTGAATTTGAAATAGTTTCATTTCACTTCTAATTTGATTAGCTAGGAATTTTCCCATTTTAATTTCAATGTCATCATGTAAGAGTAATAATGTAGTAATATAGAGAAAATGATTGTATACACTCAATATGAAAAGTATCATGTAGGATGTGATCATGTAAAAATGACATAAGAATATTAGTGGAGGATATGGGCATGAAAATATCTAGATGTTCCAAAATGACCCATCCAATTGCCTCTTCCAATGTAGAAATTATTTATGAGAAGCAAGGGAGTGATCATGGGTGATGAAGAAGAGGCGTGTTTTGAGGAAAGGAAACCCTTATTTATTATTTTGAATCTAGTTTTCAAATATGTAATTTATTCTAATATCTAGATGATACAAATTAATTTTTTATAAGCACATATATTAAAACCACTTTTTAAAAGTCTTTTTTAGGACCAAACCATGCACGTGTATGAACACTATAATTTGACCTAAATAAAAGTATTTTTTTAATTCGTTTTGGAGAAAGATATGTAATAAACTAAATATTGATGAGGTTATTTTTTTATAATTTTTTTCAAAATATATTTTCTAATTAATTTGTTATTGGCCCTAATTGTTGTTTTGGAAAACCCTCATGTACGAACACCATAATTTGACTTAAAATAATAATTTTTTGATATTTTTCATTATGTAAATAATTGTTTGTATATTGATGCCATAAAATATTTTTTACAAAAAATCAACAAATTAAAGTTATTAAAAAATATGAAAAACCTAAAATTTCAAGTTTATGGATCAGTTTCCTTAGAAATTAATTAAAAATAAGAAAAATAATCCAATCATAAAAATATTACATATTTGAAAACTAGACATCGCGATCTATAATGGGTTTTAATTTTGTAACACAATTATGAGAAAAAAAACCATTAGCCATATTGCCAAAGTTAGTTATTTCTCTTGACATTGCCATGACCTTGTTCTTGTAGGTCCAAGGCTAAGGGTTAGATTACCATTCCTTTTCCAAAGCCTAAAACCAAATAAAAAAGTGGGTTGGAATTTCAAATTTTCTTAGAATGGCTATCTGCTTTAAAATGGGTGCATGTTCTATTTTTAAAATGGGTACACATTCCTTTCAACATTTTTTATTTGCATGAAACTTCCCCTCTTTGTGGACCCAACTTCTTGCACTTACCCCATAACTTCAAATTAAATATGAAAGTTGTAACATGTCCATTACATTCTACTCTGTAACTTTCCTATGTTTTAACCTCAAGTAAATAAAATATGATGACAACAACTTAAGCAATATTTTTTTTCTTTTCAAATATAAAGATAGCATGCACATTTGAAATAAACATCTTTCCAAAATTTCCCATTGCATTATATCAAATTATTACAAATTTCTAATGTATCAGTTTCATAGTACATAATTTCATGATAACATTTCTCTTTTATAATTTTTCCATAGTAATGGATACAATATACATACAAGGCTCCATTGAGCTTACTGGAAATAAATATATGAATGGTTCAGGTGTCCTCCATCAAATATTGGTCACCTACTGATGAGGAGAAGCATTACTCAAGTTCTTTTCTTCCAACCTTAGACTAACTGCAATCCCCCACACATCTACCAAACTTGGTAAGATGGCCCTACCCTTCGACGAAGAGATTGGTTTGGTAACCTCATAATAATAATGACCTTTCCTAAGCTTGGTGTTGTGTCCTACATATCTAGATCTGTCACAGAGTGGCTACTACCTACACATATGACATTCCATGCCTAGTACGTAAACCTAGATCATAGTGAACTAGCAGTGTAAATAGTGGCAACTTACACTACTTTGGCCAAAGTATTCATCACTCGGAATTTAGATTAAATGTCATATACTTCGCCCACCTTCATAGCTCGATTTATATTGGCCATTCATAACCTATGCATAGGCTATCCCCTTATACCATGGTGTAACCTTAACCCTAGGAATAACCTATTACCCTCTACATTTACTAAGACACTTTTACTACGTAAATCAAAGTAGTCCTATAACCCCTAAAATAAACATCATCTATATAAGCTCCACTTAATATAATATTAATACTAATACCAAGATTCATTCCTTAATATGGAGTATATACATACACTCAATCAATAGGGATCGTAGACTTGAATCAACAATAATCCTTAATATATACTAAAGAAGTCAATAGCCATTTCATGATAAAACAACTAAACGTATTTCCCAAACAAGGCAAATAAAGGCACACAATATTTTCAAAAAAATAAAGCATAAAAGAGTAGAATTAGCATGTCTATTTATGCAATGCTCCAAATGATCAAATTGGATTCCAAGCTTAACCTTCCAAAAATCAGCAAGCTATTCCCAACTATCTCTCTTCTTCTCACCAAAAAATTACTCACAAAAACCTCTCACAAACTCTCAAAAATCTCTCACAAACTCTCAAACTCAAAAATCCAGAATAACAACTCAGAAAATAAGCATCAAGAGTGCATAATGTGTCCCAATTGAGGGATAAAGCACCTCTATTTATACACAAATGTGAGCAACTACAAGCTAAAAATAAGCTATCAAATATGACACTTCTAAATTCAAAAGGTTCAACTTAGCAAGAAAAAAAGGTGGCAGCTTAAATCATTACACAATAAACACATGCACAACCAAATTTCACTATAAAGAACGAGTCATTCATTCTAATTCATAGCAAGAATAGCATTCAGAAATGCAAGGTTATTGTTTCCACATGTCAACTCTTTTTGGCTAGCTTCTCATTTGACTACTTATCTCATTTCAATTTGCTTCATATGTTGATATTTATATTGAAGATTAGATTTCTATTTGGTTCGCACTATTCATAGTTTGGCACCACCAAAGTATCACACGCCCTATTATTTTGGGTTGCTATTTGGAAAAGACAAGGTCAAATTTTCTTGTATGTTGAGTATTCACTTTGCCTTCATGTTTTGACTTACTCAAGTGGTATATTTATCTCTCACATTGTTTTCTTTGTTTCCATGCACTTTATTCTAGTGTTGCCTATGTTTTATATTTCACAACATTCAAATACTTAATACATTGTTTATTGTTTATGCGCAACCTTCTAACTTAAGCGCTATTCCTTTTATTTTGTGCCATATACTATATGGATATGTTGCACTTTATACATAGTATATGTTGTGCTTTACAAGCTATGCACAATAAACATTTCAAAACTATTTGAAATTATTAACATATATATAGTATATATATACATATCATAATATGTATATATATCCCAACTTATAAGTTTATAAAATGCATGATTTGATATTCAAATACACATACACATATTTTTTATATTTCACATAATGATGCATGCATATATATACATATACACATATGTATATATGTATATTAATATACTCATATGGATGTTTCCATTTACATCGATACATACACGTACATTAATATATATATATATATATATATGCATATAATATATATACATCATTTCCTCAATAAGAAAACATATATATTCACAATCCCATCGATCAATATATATACACAAAGTATATATGTATGTATATATGTCACCTTTGTCTGATTGTATATGGGTAATCTGTCCATGAGAATGTATAGATACATCTATCTATGTATACTCATGTGTATGATTTTATCATTGACACATAAATATATACATTTCATGTATATATCCCATCGATTAAATATAAACACATAAAGAAGAACTCACACATCACAAGGAGAATCAACACTTTTAACCCCCAAAATAAGAACATTTCTAAATAAAACCATAATCTCTTCTAATCATACACAAGCAAGACTAAAGGTGGCTTACTATTTCCCAAGCTATTAACTCAACTTGACCAAAGTAGAAGTGAGTGTGTGAAAGATTAGTTTAGGTCTTATTAAGGGTCACCAAACCAAGTTCTTCTCCTAAGTGATACTTCCCCTCTCTTTGAGAGGCTTGATTCTATTCCCACATCCTGTTGTTCTCACCCCTCTGTTGTTTGTCCTTGATGACAATGGCAAAAATGGTGCTATGGTATTTACAGGTACAAGTTCAAGTTGATGGTATCTCAGATTGGTTGACATGTCCTCATATGCTTGCATTGAATTATTGTTGCCTATTATGCTTCAGAGTTTTCAGGGTTGTATTGGTATTCAGTTTGGTTCATTTACAAGATCTTCATGCTTATTCCCATTTAGGTTGATCATGTTCTTGACGGTCTAGTTTCTAGTTATGCATGATATTCATTTGCAGATGGTTATGACTATATTGGACTGAAAGTGTTGATAAGGCATGGTATAGGTTATTCACATGATGTTCTTTGTGATAGGGCATTTTTTTTTGTTTCAAGGCATGCATTTGCTTCAAATATAAATGTTATTGTTATCTTGATAGTGTTGATCATGATCATGCTACAGGATAATTTTCAGCTTGAACATTCTTGGTTTCAAGCTCAGGTATTCTCAGTTGGTTGTTATCAGGAATGATATGTTAGTACATTATCTTTGGCTCATTGACATCTTTATGGATCAGTTTGGTTGCTTGAACATCTTGACACTATTTTGTATACTCTTGTAGTATCTCAATTTTATTAGCTTTCTCATGTCTTTCTTAAAGACTCTAAAGCCATTTGGTTACATTCTATGAACTCACTTTACCTGGGAGAATTGAATACATTTTGGTTTCAGGCAACGTTGTCTGTTTGATGGTATTATCACTATGACATATATCAATAAAAGTATTTATCAAAGGTCATCTATTATAAAGGCATATAGGAATTGGCATCTAAAATGAAGTAAACCCTATCGGGTTTCCTTAAGAATTCACTTGAAGTGATATTATTCCTATCGATCTCTTAATTTATTGACTTTGTGTAAAGTCTTGTGAAAGTAATGTTTGGCAGATTATAGTGGTCAAGCGACAATCATCAATTTTTCATTTATATTGTCGGTATTTTGAAAATTATGGACTTGGAATAAAGGTTATTAAGTGATAATGTTGAATTGACTATCAGGAAACAATAATCAAGGTGATTATTGTGTTAGAATTCTTAGTAAAAGGTTTTGACTGTGGATTTGAAATCATAATGATTTTTGTTAATTACATATGTTTATTCTTTCGTACCTCAGTGTAATATCTATTTTGAAATAATTCATCGAATGACTTAGTGGAACAAATAGGGAAAAATCTATTTTGCATTTATCTTTGTAAGGGTTGAAACCCTTGTTTCGGTTGCCACCATGGATAGAAGGTGAAAACAGTTACTTTGTTGATTCTACCTGTTGCAACTCTAAAGGAAGTAGGTGCTGCTCCCAATAAGAGCTATGTCGTGGTCTCTTATTTTTCATTGGTTGAGGGCTTGAAAGAGGAAGAATATTTGTTGGTTTCTCCATAGCTGGGTTGGTAAATTCTTCACAGCAAATTATCATGCTCTATTTTTAGTTTCGTTCATCATTTCAAGTATTCCTACCTTTGCTTGGTGAAGTCTTCGAAGGGAAAACTATTTTTTCCTCTTTTCTCAAATATGAATGGGTGAAATTGGTTAGTTGAATATTGTGTCAAAAAGGAAAGCTTTGTTTTCGGTTATTCTTGACCACATCATGGGTATTATGAAAGTATTGTTTATTTTGGTATTTGGTGAAGATATGGGTTCCGTTACAAATTGTTTTCAAACCTTGGCAGTGATATTCTTTTGCGTTTATCAGCTTGAAAATCATATGTGATGGAAATAGATGCTTCTTTGATTATTCTCCACTTGTTACTAAATTTGGAGGTTCATTTGTAAGCAAATGAATAAGGGTATTGAGGTCTATCAAATCTCTTAGAAATTGCTAGATGAAATCTTTTTATAGTGCATATATCATTGTATTTTTGAAATCTAGAACATAACTGACAGAGATTTTGTCTTATCTAAACCTTTTATGAAGGTTCCAAAAAGGGGAATGTGTGCATCTTGTAAGGAGATATATACATGGAATGGTTGTTAAGGTTGATGAATCCTGAAAAACACAAGTAAAATCTTTTGTAATTGAAAATCTGCAAAGATGATGCAGAGAGATAACTTTCATGTTTAATATGTCTGGTATTTTGAAGGTTCGATTTAAGAACCTTTAGGATATTGGGGGTATTAGAAAGATATGCATATTATGAGTTGAATTGAAAACAGAGAGATCCTCTGAGTTATTATTGTTCTGAAATTCAATAAGGGGTTGGTGCTCCTTGAAATGGGTGTTTCTAAATGAGGGGTTGGTGCTCCTTGAGTGGGTGCTTCGAAATCAGCCTGTAAGGCATTGTAAGGAATGATTTGAAAATACAAGCCAATATGGCAGCAATTTAGGAGTGGTTTTTCTACCCCAGGAGGGTTTTCCACTTGACAAATTATTTGTCTTATGGTCTCATTGTTTTGATTTCATAATGCTTCTAGACTATGATGATTTTGTGAGTGATTGTTCTTATCAGTCTAAACATTGTTGAATGTTAGTTCCTTCATCTCTGGAAATATTTATTTTAAATTATCTTGCACAAGTCATTGTTGAAGATTCTAATTCAAAAGAAAGCATAAAATTATTCATTTGATTCATAGCTCAGGAATTGTTATGATGTACCAAATCTCTTAGTTGTTTCATTCTTATCATATGTCATTCCATTGCTCAGTTGTTTTAGTATCTCATATGTTTGCATTAAAATCTAGTGGTCCTAAAGTGATTAAAAAATGTTGATCTTCATGTACAGTCTTATGAGTTGCACATGTGTTGTCATCGTGCATTGATTGTTAAACAATGTCTGCCATCTCTTTTGCAAATGCAAGATATCTCACACAAGTTTTATTGGGATAAGTTGTCAAAAATGAACTAAGTTAATGTTGTCATGAATGCTCTCAAAGCCATTACCCTATTTTTTTTTCAAAAGAGAGGGAATCAGATTTAAATGTCTTGGTCAAAGTTTAAAAAATTTTAGACATTGATTCACCCCCCCTCTCAGTGTTTGTCCATACTCCAACAATTGGTATCAGAGCCATACCCATACATAAGTCTAACCAACTTAGGGTTTCCTGGTCGTGGAGTATTTTTCATGGGTAAGTGAAAGAGAAACAAAGGTCAAAAGAAAGCCCCTAGTGTTAAGAAAAAAGATGATAAACCAACCTTCGTCAAATCCTTCCCAGGTGATACTAAAAGTGATCCTATAGTTGGTGAAGAAGAAGATCACTTAGTGTGTGAATTTGAACAAGAATTATGTGAAAAAGAATATGAAGATGATGAGTATGAGGTTAATCTGGAAGGAGAACTACTTGCTTCCTTAGATCAACTTAAAAGGCTTAAACAAGAAAATCAAGATCTCAAGGTATGCTTACAAGAAAGTGTTGATGTCAATAAAGTTGTAATACAAAATCATAATGAGGATAAAAAGATTGTTGAATTTCTGAAAGCTTAAATGACTGATAGAAAAAGGACTGAAAAAACAAGGATGAACTATGGAATAAACTAGAAAATGAGGTTGCTTCATTAAAGAAAAGCTTAGATAATGATTCCTTGTTAAAAGAACTAACACTTAAAGATGGTATGATTATCAGTCAGAAAATTGAAATTGAAGAATGTAAGAGGATAACAAATGTTGTAAGGTCTGATTTGGAGGTTAAAAATATTGATTTTCTAAAACTTGAAGGAGAAGTAGTTGCTTTAAGAAAAGAGCTTGAAAGTGTCAAGGTTCAATCAGATAAAATTTAGAAATTTGATCATAGTACTAATATATTGAATGAGATGTTGGGCAGAAAAAAACATTCTAAGGATCCTACAAGAGTGGGATATGAGGTTGGACAAAGCTCTACCAAAGAATCTAAACGAGTGTTTGTTATTGCAGATGGAAATTTTTTTACACCAAGAATGAAGGTTGATCTTGGTCACCATGTTGTTGCACCGAAGAGTGTAGAGAAAAAAAAATTAGAGGATAGCACTACTGCTAGAAGACAATTCAAAGGTATTCACAAATAAAGGAGAAATGTTTTCAGATCTTCACATCCTTGGCATAATCAGTCATTTAGGTACAATCATTCTTTTCAAGGATATTGTTATGTTTGTATTGAATTTGGTCATAAGGCAGTTGATTGCATGAGATGGTCAAATAAGAATCATTCTAATGTCTCTAGAAATAAAAATGTGGTGTGTTAAAATTGTAAGAACTTTGGTCATTTTAGAAAAGATTTTAGAATGAATACAAGTGATAATTATGAAGGGAACAAAGTTGGAAATGTCTATAGGAAGTCTTTTGTTCCTCAAAACAGTCATAAGATCATTTTTTTTAGATGTAATAACATTGAGCATAAAGTACAACATTGTAGGTTTAATAGAAAGACAAGTAATTTAAGCAAACAAGTGGAAAAATCTACATTGGTGTGGAGAGAGAAATCAAGATGACAAGAAGAGAAATAAAGATGAATGTGTGAAAAATCCCTGTGCACTCCTTGCACATGTGATACCATCTAGGTCTTGAGAAGAAGAAAAGACTCAGGGGGAGTCTATTATGGTAACACATTTTACCCCTATGAAGTCAAGAATGAGGTATGACAACATGCATTTTCTATTGGTGGTAAAAGAAGTAAAGAAGTGGTCTGTAAATGTCAATATTTCATTATGTTTATTTTGATTGTATTGATTATAAAGGTTTGCATATAATATTGGAAGTTTATGAGAGCCTTGGATATAACAAATATCATCATGATTATTATACTGTGTATAATTGATCAGCTTTATAGGTTGTTAAGGAATTCAAGTTTGAAGTACGTTGAAAGTCCTTTGGTGAGTTTAATGCTTTAATGGCTCAATTCATAAGGTGCAGGTTGACTACATACAAGAAATGTTTAAGTTTCTTGTCTTTGATGCTTGAAATCATTCAATAATATTGGTATTGGTGTATTCTGGTTTAACCATTTCAGAAGTTGCAAATGTCATATGGGGTCATGCATATTTGGCATCTACATAGAAAGTTGAAATCTAGTTAAATTTGCCTATGTTCCTGACATACTGGTTTTTTTTATGACAAATTTGATGCTAGGTTGTCTGAAGTTCTTTCTGACTACATTTAAAGAATTACTATGTTAAGATTGTTTCTAATCAAACCTTGAATACATCTTGATAATTCATTGTCTCTAAGAAGAATTGGTTGAGTGTCAGAGATAAATGTTTGTCATTGGTTTGCACTCATGCTCTTGGAAGATTGTAGATTCATGATTGAAGCCAAGTGTTCTTATTCAAATATTAGATGATAAAGATACTAGAGGACATGTTGGAAATGTGACTCACAGATATAAGTGCTAATGATGTTGTGATAATATATGTGTTATATTTGAGCTATATATATCTTAGATTCTCTTAGACAACATACTGTGATGGTTTATGTTGAAAGAGAAGGTTCTACTCTATGGTGTGTAGTAGAAGGACGAGGAACATTGCTTAAACAAATTAGAGAGTGAAAGAAATAACAATGAACATAAATGATAAGATCTTTCAAGAAGTTCAATACTTTGTAGCAGTTATGAAGAGTTATGGAAATTAACTCAAAGACATTATATTGGTAAGAGTATCTTGAGATTTTCCTTTGCAAGTGCTTGTGACATTGTGATAGTATCATGTTTTATGACAATACTGTGCTTGGAAGAAATTTCCAGTGAGAATCTTGTTTGGGGGAGAAGCTCATAATATCTTTGATGTTGTCATATTTGATGTCTTGGTACATGATTATTCATGCTGGTAACATTGTGTTTACAGTTGGTAAGTTGATGCAATGTGGATTGGTAATGCATTGTCGTGATCCATTGGTTTGCTTTGGCAGCTTGTTTGTCTACTTTTGGTGCTTTGAATCATTATATGCTATTGGTTCATGTTGCTTTCTGGATAGTGACATATTTTGGGTAGTGATCTACTTTATATGCTTTTCACAGTGGCTACTTATCTTGCTTGGTCTAGTGGTTGACAGGTTTAAGAAGTTTTTGTAATGAAAGTGCACATTGTTTTAAATGAGCTTATTTTGGATGTAATGGTTTATCTTGGAAGCATCTTGTTGCAAAGCCCCTCAGATGTTCTTGTGACTCAATGTATCAGTGCTAATCAAAGCATTTTTTCTATGAGGATACAATGGAGGATGAAGTTTAACATGACAAAGAAGGTGGTATGTTCAAGTAATTGGTCTTCAATCCTTGATGACAAAGAAAATGCCAAGGTAACAGGTCTTCAATCCTCAGGTATCATTTGACAATTTGGTTTGTTGCATTATAATATTATGGTACCTTTTCTTTGGTGTTGATGATATGGACTGACATTCTTGGAAAAGACATATTGTTATTCTTGCTATGATATCAACATGTTCATATGTTACATATATGGGTATATACATCTACTTGAGGCATTACACAATTTTTTATACCCTTTGTCTTTGCTGCAAAAAGGGGGGGAGAGATTTGTGTTTTGCCATCAAGGACAAAGGGGGAGTTTGTTGTTCTCACCCCTCTATTATTTGTCCTTGATGACAATGGCACAAATGGTGCTATGGTATTTACAGGTAGAGGTTTAGGTTGATGGTATCTCAGATTGGTTGACATGTCCTCATATGCTTGCATTGAATTATTCTTGCCTATTATGCTTCAGAGTTTTTCAGGGTTGTATTGGTATTCAGTTTGGTTCATTTACAAGATCTTCATGCTTATTCCCATTTAGGTTGATCATGTTCTTGACGGTCTAGTTTCTAGTTATGCATGATATTCATTTGCAGATGGTTATGACTATATTGGACTGAAAGTGTTGATAAGGCATGGTATAGGTTATTCACATGATGTTCTTTGTGATAGGGCATTTTTTTTTGTTTCAAGGCATGCATTTTCTTAAAATATAAATGTTATTGTTATCTTGATAGTGTTGACCATGATCATGCTATAGGACAATGTTCAACTTGAACATTCTTGGTTTCAAGCTCAAGTATTCTCAGTTGGTTTTTATCAAGAATGATATGTTAGTACATTATCTTTGGCTCATTGACATCTTTATGGATTAGTTTGGTTGCTTGAACATCTTGACACTATTTTGTATACTCTTGTATTATCTCAATTTGATCAGCTTTCTCATGTCTTTCTTAAAGACTCTAACGCCATCTGGTTCCATTCTATGAAATCACTTTACCTGGGAGCATTGAATACATTTTGGTTTTAGGAAACATTGTCTATTTGATGGTATTATCACTATGACCTATATTAATAAAATTATTTATCAAAGGTCATCTATTATAAAGGCATGTAGGAATTGACATCTAAAATGAAGTAAACCCTATTGGGTTTCCTTAAGAATTCACTTGAAGTGATATTATTCCTATCGATCTCTTAATTTATTGACTTTGTGTAAAGTCTTGTGAAAGTAATGTTTGACAGATTATAGTGGTCAAGTGATAGTCATCATTTTGTCATTTAAATTGTCGGTATTTTGAAAATTATGGACTTGGAATAAAGGTTATTAAGTGATAATGTTGAATCGACTGTCAGGATACAATAATCAAGGTGATTATTGTGTCGACATTCTTAGTAAAAGGTTTCGATTGCAGATTTGAAATCATAATGATTTTTGTTAATTACATATGTTTATCCTTTCGAACCTCAGTGTATTATCTATTTTGAAATAATTCATCGAATGACTTAGTGGAACGAATAGGGAAAAATCTATTTTGCATTTATCTTTGTAAGGGTTGAAACCCTTGTTTTAGCCGCCACCATGGATAGAAGGTAGCAACCATTACTTTTTTGTTTCTGCTTGCTACAACTCTAAAGGAAGTATGTGTTGCTCACAATAAGAGCTATGTCATGGTATTTTGTTTTTCATTGGTTGAGGGCTTGAAAGAGGAAGAAGATTCGTTGGTTTCTCCATAATTGGGTTGGTAAATTATTCACAATAGATTATCATGCTCTATTTTCAGTTTCATTCATCATTTCAGGTATTCCTACCTCTTCTTAATGAAGTCTTCGAAGGGAAAATTATTATTTCTTCTTTTCTCAAATATGAATGGGTGAAAATGGTTAGCTGAATATTGTGTCAAAAAAGAAAGCTTTGTTTTCAATTATTCTTGACCACATCATGGGTATTATGAAAGCATTTTTTATTTTGGTATTTGGTGAAGATATGGGTTTGGTTACAAATTGTTTTCAGAACCTGGCAATGATATTCTTTTGTGTTTATCAGCTTGAAAATCGTATGTGATGGAAATAGATGCTTCTTTGATTATTCTCCACCTGTCACTAAATTTGGAGGTTCATTTGTAAACAGATGAATAAGGGTATTGAGGTCTATCAAATCTCTTAGAAATTTTTAGATGAAATCTTTTTATAGTGCATATATCATTGTATTTTTGAAATTTGGAACATAACCGATAGAGATTTTGTCTTATCTAAACCTTCTATGAAGGTTCCAAAAAGGGGAATGTGTGCATCTTGTAAGGAGATATATACAATAATTATGGACTAGTTTTTAAGGTTGATGACTCTTGAAAAACACAAGTAAAATCTTTTGTAATTGAAAATCTGCAAAGATGGTGTAGAGAGATAGCTTGCTTATTTAATATGTCTGGTATTTTGAAGGTTTAGTTTAAGAACCTTTAGGATATTGGGGGTATTAGAAAGATAGGCATATTGTGAGTTGAATTGAAAACAAAGAGATCCTCTGAGTTATTATTGTTCTAAAATTCAATAAGGGGTTGGTGCTCCTTGAAATGGGTGTTTCTAAATGAGGGGTTGGTGCTCCTTGAGTGGGTGCTCCAAAATTAGCCTGTAAGGCATTGTAAGGAATGATTTGAAAATATAAGCCAGTATGGCAGCCTTTTAGGAGTGGTTTTTCTACCCTAGGAGGGTTTTTCACTTGGAAAATTATTTGTCTTATGGTCTCATTGTTTTGATGTCATAATGCTTCTAGACTGTGATGATTTTGTGAGTGATTGTTCTTATTAGTTTGAACATTGTTGAATGTTAGTTCCATCATATCTGCAAATATTTATTTTAAAATTACTTGCACAAGTCATTGTTGAAGATTCTAATTCAAAAGGAAGCATAAAAGTATTCATTTGATTCATAACTCAAGAATTTATACGATGTACTTAAGCTCGTAGTTGTTTCATTCTTATCATGTGTCATTCCATTGCTCAGTTGTTTTAGTATCTCATATGTTTGCATTAAAATATGGTGGTCCTAAATTGATTAAACAATGTTGGTCTTCTGGTATAGTCTTATGAGTTGTACCCATGTTGTCATCATGCATTGATTGTTAAACAACGTTTGTCATCTCTTTTTCAAATGCAAGATATCTCACACAATTTTTATTGGGATAAGTTGTCAAAAATGAACTAAGTTAATGCTGTCATGAATGCTCTCAAAGCCATTACTCTGCCCTATTTTCAAAAGAAAGGGAATCAGATTTAAATGTCTTTGTCAAAGTTTAAAAAGGTTTAGACATTGATTCACCTCCCCTCTCAATGTCTATCCATACTCTGACACATCCAACTTAATACATTGCAACAATAGTTATCCAAAAACAATACATTCATCTATGTCATATATTTCACAATTAGAATCATTATATAACATCAAATTGCATCAAACATTGAATCATCATATTTCAAAAACACATAAATAATTAATACATTCATTTAAAACATTTTCACCCAACTAGGTAAAAGTAAATAAGTAGTAACACAATGGGGTGTAACATATCCCCCCCCCCGCCCTTATGAATCATTGTCCTTGATGATTTTTAAGTAGCAAACATAGACATAAACTATAAAAATAAACATAACAGGATATTTTTCAAGAACTCTCAAAAGCATGTAAGACGTGAGGAAACTTCTTCTTAATCTCATCATAGTCTTCCCAAGTGGTAGAATCTTTTGCATACTGGTCCCATTGGACTTTGCATTGTAGAACCTCTTTGTTACGCAAGTGAAGCTTACATGTTTCAAGCACCTTAAGAGGCTCAATTGTTACCACTCTTGGGTCCTGGACCTATAAAGCATTCTAATCAATAACATGGTTATCCCCTAGTATATACTTTTTAAGGCATGGGACATGAAACACGTTATGCATCTTGGCAAGAGCTAGTGGCAATGCAATTTGATAGGTGATTGGTTTTACTTCCTCAAGACCCCCAAAGGGACCTACATAGCGTGGAGCTAGTTTGTATGAATTTAAAAAATTTATGGAACTCTTATGAGGTTTAGCCCCCAACAACAACTTTCCCCTATTGTAAAATTTTAGGCTACCCACTTAGAATATGTATAGCTTTTCTTCCTATCATGGGTTTCTTCTAGCCTCTATTTAATAATTCTTACTTTCTCCTCCATTTCCAATAACATCTATGGCCAAAGTCTTATCCTATCCTCTAGCTTATCCCAACTTATAGGAGTTTGAAATTTTCTACCATACAATGCTTCGAATGGAGCCATCTTGATTGCAGAATGATAAGAATTGTTGCTCAACCAATGGCAGGTAATCTTCCCACTTGTATTGATTATTCATGCAATACATTCTTACTAAATCTTCTAGCACTTGGTTAACCCTTTTAGTTTGTTCGTCCATCTCTGGATGATATACTGAACTTATGTTCAATTGAGTTCCAATTGAGGAGAACAAAATTTTCCAAAACCTAGATGGAAAAATATTATCCCTATTCGAAATGATCTTCTCAAGAATTCCATGCAATTTAAACACCTCTTGAATAAATTTTTGAGCTATGATAGGAGCTTCATCAGTTAAATTTCTCAAAATAAAATGTGCCACTTTGGTTAGCTCATCCACAACCACTAGAATGTCATTTTGCTTGTTCCTTGAAATGGGTAGACCTTGCACAAATTCCATGCTAATGAATTTCCACTTACATTTGGGAACATCATGTGGATACAAAGACTTGCAGAGTGATCATGTTCTTCTTTTACCCTTTGGCACTCTAATCATCTTGCAATTTTTTTTGCAACATCCCCCTTCATTCCCTTCCAAAAATATAATGGCTTCACATCTACCAACATATTTGTCACACCAAGATGTCCAAAATATGGTGCATTATTAACTTCTTTCCACACCAGCTTCCTTAACTCTTATGAATTAGGCACATAAAATCTCCCTTTAAACCTTAGTAATCCATTAGGTTCAAAGTGAAAACCTTCGTACCTTGCATCTTGTGGATTATCTGTGAGTTCTTGCTTGACTTGCTTGCAAAATTAGTTACCGTTTGATTCTTGCAACACTTGTCCCTTAAAGTTGGTTTGAATTGATACTATTGAGGTGATATTCCTTCTATGACTTAGGGAATCAAAAAATCGATTCTCTTTTCCCTTGATATAGTTGATGTTGAAGTCATAGTTAGATATCAGCTCCAATCACCTCCTTTGTCATGCATTTAAATTGGGTTGGGTAAATAAATACTTTAGACCTTGATGATCAATTTTCAATTCAAAAGGATTTCCCATTAGATAATGTCTCCACATCTGCAATGCATGGACAACTGCCACTAACTCCAAATAATGTGATGCATAATATTTTTTATAGGGTTTCAACTTCCTAGATTCATAAGCTATGACTTTCCCTTCTTGCATCAAAACTCCTAATCCTTCACCCGATGCATCCGTGATGATAGTAAAGTTTCCCTCTAGATTAGGTACCTTCAATATTGGTGCAGTTGTCAACTTCTCCTTGAGTAGGTCAAATGATGCTTGACATTTTTTTGATCACTCAAACTTCTTCCCTTTCCTCTGCAATGAAGTAATAGGAAAAACTATCCTAGAAAAGTTTACAACAAACTTTGTATAGTAACCAACCAAACCCATAAAACTTCTAACCTATGGTACATTCTTGGGAATTGACCACTTAAGAACTACCTTTATATTAGTTGGATCAACTGCAATCCCTTTAATTGAAATTAGGTGATCCAAGTATTGTACTTCCTTCTGAAAGAAGGTACACTTAGAGATTTTTCCATATAGCTTGTGCTCTCTTAATCGTTCGAGAACTATCTCTAAATATTTGCAATGCTTCTTCATTCTTGGAATATATTAAGATATCATCCAAGAAAAGTAATACAAACCTTATTGGAGTATGTGAGACACTGATAGGGGGGGTGAATCAGTGTCTAGAAAAATTAATTCAATTTGTTGACATTTAAAAATCCTTTTTAAACCCTTTGAGAATAATATGAATTTTGTTTCAAGAGCTAACATGTACCAATCTGAATTGGTGATTCTTAATCGCATAAATGTAAGTGCATAAATGTACAACTATGAAACAATAATATCACAAATGAAACCAAATAAAGAACCATAACACAGTGAATTTCCTGAGTGGAAAACCTTCTTGGGGTAGAAAATCCACTCGTAAGATCACCTCACTAGCTTAATGAACCTCACTAGTTACAAAATTCCTCACTGGAAAAAATGGCCTTACTGACCAAAGAACCTCACTAGTTACAAGAATGCCTCACTAAAAATAAAACAATCCCTCATTGGCAATGATCATTTTAAATTCACTATACATTTTTGAAAAGAGAATAGTTCAACTATAGAGGATCGCTTTGTTTCTCTACAAATCATATTTTACCCCAAATCTAATAAACTTAATATCTTAAAGATTCATTTTTTTTGGAATCTTTAAAATACAAAATATATTAGCGATACAATCTATTTTGCATCATGTTTGCAAAAATTCAATTACAGACAAATAGATTAAACTTTCAGTATCATAACCCTTCTGTAAAACCTCCTAACTCACAACAGTGTTAAGACACTGTTAAATATCCAATGTAGATGACATCAAATGTTTCCACCTATTCAAGCTAATAACCAACAAGAAAATTGTATTCAAACTGTACCAAACTACCTCATGTCAAGTCACAAATGTGACACCACCTTCTAACTGTATTTTAACATAGCATTTATAATGTTTATTGTCTTTGAACTAAAAGCAACTTGCCATTTTCATAATTGATTTGTATTTCCTTAACAAATAATAGAAATGTAATCATACTAAAGCTTTGTGCACCATATATGAACCAGGTTAGTAACATAATGCTTTGTTGTATGTAGACCTAAATAGATAATAAAATACTTTAAATTAATCACAAAAGGTTTACTCATAACTGACCATGAATGACCCAGAATTGGGTTACATTTACACAAACCCACAATGCTTTAACATGTTAATCGAATGTATGAAAACTGAATGTGTGTTAACCACAATGAAAAATTCATACCCGTATCAGGATTAAGAAAATAATGGTGTGCAATATGCATTCTTGGACAGACAAAGAAAATTGTAACAAAACCCATGATGAAACCCTTAACAAAACAACAACTCGAACTAGGGTTTCTTGGCAAGCTCTTAACACAAGATAGATTACAGACCCACAAGGGTTTTGAAAATCTAAACTAAACCACAGAACCTGAAATTTTTTTATATTGAAACAAATCCTTAATAACCTTTTATTTAAAGCCACAGATTTGGATTTGAGAAACAAAGACACAGTAACCCTTAACAAAAATGAAATACAAATTTAACATCGCTAACAAAGATTTCAATCGATGAATCAAAATTGAAAACCTTCTTTGCGAAGATAAAACATGTATTAAGGAATTAAGACACTTGTTCCTTTGTATTCCTATCACAAACCACCATGATCCTAGTAACTATTCAAGGCAGTTAGCTCCTCTTCAAAATCAAATCAAACTCAACATATCATGCCCTAGTGAGGGCTCTTTCAAAATGAAATGATAAAATGCCTTCAAAACAAGCTTCGGGTTTTACATATACTTTTATGTCATGTCTTTAAACTTAGCAAACCCGAGAAGAGATTTATTTCCCTTTCTTTTATTTCCAATGCCTTAGGAAAATAACATGTATTTGGTTCCAATGACAAGGTCTATAGACCTTGAGTTCATATCACAACCATGTATTAGAAATACCTTTTCAAGAATCACTTTTAAGAGTATAAGAGATGAACCTTTATCATTGCATGACAAATCTTTTGAATACTTGGATTTTCATATGAAAATGAACATATATATTATTACCCACACAATATGCCAAGGAGAGTAATGCTGCAAGATCACCTTACCATATTATTTCTTTTGAAATTAATGTCAGGCCAAGAAACCATCAATGAAGTGTGATAAACATGATTTTACCTCAACTGAAATACCAAACCAATATCACTGTGATGTGAACCAACCAACTATTCCAAGTGGAGATGCAATCAAGAACAACATCCAATGCCAAATGCAAGTTTTTCCAAGGGTAAAAAAACTCCCCCTTTGGCATTTATGTCAAAAACCAATCTAAAAATGATCCACCCCATCACTCTTTCTCTCCCTTTTTGACAAAAATGACAAAGGACAACATTGAGAGAACCAAAACTTATCCAAGTATCTGCCCAAATTGTTATACCAATCAAATAAGACCATCAATTTGAGCTTATCAACAAGATCATCAACCAAGAGATATACATTTGATCACAACCTTTACAAGTGTTGCATTTGATCAAAACCTTGTCCAAATATGCTCTTTGTTATTCACAACTTGTCACTTGACACATATGTGGTGCAAGAGCAGCTATTTGATTTCATGCCTCCATGAGGCCAATATTTAATAGGTGTTTTAAGAATTCTTAGGGATCATTAAATAAGATATTTCAAGACCATTATATTGCATTTGAGTCTTTTGATAGGCATTAGGATGAGTTATGTAGTCATTTTGTCCAATTTGCAAAAAATGGAAAATGTTGTCAAAATAAGGTCCAAAATAGGTTCAAGATGTTTTTTCATGAGAAAAAGGTCTTGGAATTCCATTTTATCATATAGTTAGTCAATTTATGGATCTAGAAGCATGGAGGGATTCAAAAGTGGAAAAAAAACAAAATCTTGTAAAATTGTTATCAATGTAAAGTGTAAAATTGACAAATGGCAAGTTACAGAGTTAATAGGGTAGTTAGAATTGGTTGTAGTCACTTGATTTGGAGTGAAAAACTTTAAAAGGATGAATAATCTCGAGAAAAAAGGGTTGGGTGAATGTAAATAATGGAGAAATCAATGAAAAACCCTATATTTGTATGCAAAATTATGTGTTTTACTGATATAGCGTGATTGTAGAATTTTGTACGGCCATGTACGGAATTATTTTCAAGGGTAAGCCATTGGTATTGATCCACCTATGAGTCTAATTTATTTTTCTTTTAGTTTCATTAAATTTCATGCAGGCATGAAGAAGTTATGACAATTTTACTCCAAGCGATTAAGTTCAGATTTACATAGGACATCAAGCAATAAAAATTGCATATCTTTCATTTTAACTATTGTAAATTCGTAAAAACTTGCATGAAGGTCTTTTTTGAGGTTATGAATTATTTAAAATTGGTTTCATTTATTTTTGAGAAGATTTAGATGCGTTTTTAAAATGCCCTAGTGTTGGGCAATGCTAATTTTTTCATGAAAATGAGGAACCAAGATGGTGTTTTGGCAAACTAACAAAGCTAATGGCCCTGTGAGTGTTTGGTGAGTTTGTGCAGATGGAATGTGAGATTTTTGGAGCATTGAGTTGATTATGAAAGGCTTGGGTGTACGATTTCCATTAAACCCTATGGTTTTGCATGGAAAAGTGAGGGTTTCATGGGGTTGCATTGTAGAACCCTGTAGGTGGAAACTAATTGGAGAATTAGAGGTTTTGTCACTTGTATCATGATTGTTTGAAGTGATTTTGTGGAGATAGGTTGATTGGAAGATACTTCCTTTGGAAAAAGGGCTAATTCACTAGCCTAGGACAATGGTGTGTTGTTGGTTCTCAATTTTTGTTCAAAGAAGTCTATATTGCTTTTCACATATGTTGTGTAACCTTTTTAAGGATATCTGAATCACCAATTTTTTTGTGAAGTGTTTTGGAGAACTTGGTTGAAAAATCTCTCAAAATGAGTTGCCTTGGCTACAAGGGAAAGCATAGTTGAAAGGTGGATTTTTGGGGAGATCATTTGATTTTATTTTAAATTTTTGTTGATATCCAGTTGTTTGGCATAGTGAAATGGTTTCCACCCCCTACCTCTGCATCAAAGTGGTATCAGAGCTCAACAAAAGAATTGGGCTAAAGGAAGTTGGTTTTGTGGTTTGTGTTTGTGTTTGTGGTTGTGTGTTGTGTGTCATGTTGTGCAGGTTGAGGAAGGAACCTAGGTGTGGCAAAGCGAAGTGGAAGCAAGGAGGGACTTGCTTGTGAAGATGGGATTTTTGAAGAGATGTTGGTAGGTTGAGGATTTAAAAAGGAAGAGGAAATAAAGAAAGAAGGCAAGACAAATAGAGTTTGAGAAAGCCTTGGAAGAAATAAGAAAAAAGTGGAAATATTAGCCAAGGAAATACAATTTCTGAGAAAGCATAAAGGAGTTGGCATAAACCAATGCAAAAGAAGTTAAGATGGCCTCTAAAGAAGATTATGAAGAACCAAAGAAGATAAAAGAGGGCAGAAAATTCAGTCAAAGATGAAGAAGAATATTTATGGGCACAATATGCAGCCATTGAAGAAGAATGGGATCGTAAGGTTGGTAATGGACAGGTCCAACAAGAGGAAGAAGAACTCATCAAGGTAGAAGAAGACAAGGAAATTGAGGTTGCAAGTGAATTAGTGTCAAGATTGGATAAGCTAGTCATGGGTGAAGAGGAGTTTGAAGTACAAGAAGACAAGGAGGAGACCTCAAGGTCTCTATATTTTGTTTCTAATTTTTCTTTGGACTATGTATGTGTAGGTTTTGAAGGACAAGGAAAAGTATATGATGATATGATAGAGTTTTGGGACCTCCAAGTTGCAAAGATGATTGATAGAAGAAGGCCTAAGAAGAATAAATAGAAGACAGGACCACAGATGGTTAAAAAGACAAAGGACAAAGTACAAAGTAACTGGAAGACCAGGAAGAAGACAATTCAAAGGGGCTTGAATTATTTTGCCCTCGGGAGTTTGGTGCAAGAGCACCTATTTGATTTCATGCCTCCACGAGTCCAATATGTAATAGGTGTTTTAATAATTCTTATGGATCATTAAATAAGTTTTTTCAAGACCATTATATTGCATTTGAGTCTTTTGATAGGCATGAGGATGAGTTATATAGTCATTTTGTCCAATTTGCAAAAAATGGAAAATGTTGTCAAAATAAGGTCCAAAATAGGTTCAAGATGTTTTTTCATGAGAAAAAGGTCTTGGAATGCCATTTTATCATATAGTTAGTCAATTTATGGATCTATAAGCATGGGGGGATTCAAAAGTGGAAAAAAAAACAAAATCTTGTAAAATTGTTATCAATGTAAAGTGTAAAATTGACAAATGGAAAGTTAGGGAGTTAGTAAGGTAGTTAGAGTTGGTTGAAGTCACTTGATTTGGAGTGGAAAAATTTAAAATGATGAATAATCTTGAGAAAAAGGGGTGGGTGAATGTAAATAATGGAGAAATCAATGAAAAACCTAGTTTTTGTATGCAAAATTTTGTGTTTTATTGATAAAATATGATTGCAGACTTTTGTATGGCCATGCACGACCTTATTTTCAATGGGAAGTCATTGGGATTGATTAAAATATGAGTCTAATTCATTTTTATTTTTGTTTCATTCAATTTCATGCAGGTATGAAGAAGTTATGACAATTTTACTCCAAGCGATTAAGTTCAGATTTACACAAGGCAGCAAGCAATAAAAATTGCATATCTTTCATTTTAACCATTATAAATTCGTAAAAAATTGCATGAAGGTCTTTTTTGAGGTTATGAATGATTTAAAATTGGTTTCATTTATTTTTGAGAATATTTAGATGAGTTTTGAAGATGCCCTAGTGTTGGGCAGTGCTAATTTTTTCATGAAAATGGGAACCAAGATGGTATTTTGGCAAACTAACAAAGCTAATAGCCCTGTGAGTGTTTGTTGAGTTTTTGCATATGAAATGTGAGATTTATGGAGCATTGAGTTTATTAGTAAAGGCTTGGGTGTATGATTTCCATTAAACCCTATGGTTTTTGCATGGAAAAGTGAGGGTTTCATGGGGCTGCATTGTAGAACCCTGTAGGTGGAAACTAATTGGATAATTAGAGGTTTTGTCACTTTTATCATGACTTTTTGAAGTGATTTTATGGAGATAGGTTGATTGGAAGATACTTCCTTTGGAAAAAGGGCTAATTCACAAGCCTAGGATAGTGGTGTGTTGTTGGTTCTCATTTTTTGTTCAAAGAAGTCTATATTGATTTTCACATATGTTGTGTAACCCTTTTAAGGGCATCTGAATCACTAGTTTTTTTGTGAAGTGTTTTGGAGAACTTGGTTGAAAAATCCCTCAAACCGGGTTGCCTTGGCTACAAGGGAAAGCATAGTTGAAAGGTGGATTTTTAGGGAGATCATCTAATTTTATTTTAAAGTTTGGTTGATATCCATTTGTTTGGCATAGTGAAATGGTTGCCACCCCTACCTCTACATCACTATGTACCTAAGAGTACTTGTCCATGATCATTGTATTGTGAATGTTCATTGAATCAAGATGTCACTGAAAGTCACTGAATGTTGCTGATGTAACCATATGCCAATACTATCACAGTACCATATAAAATGGAAATACAACCTATAACCTATGAGCATGTATGATAATTTCATGTCAGTCATCAAAAAACATATGTTATGTCCATGAAACAAGGAAGTATAAATGTATCCATTTGTCAAGTGATACCTGAGAATTGAATACCTGTTATCTTGTCATCTTTCTTTGTCACCAAGGGCTGAATACCAGTTACAAAGTACTGCCATATACCATATTCATGTATGAAAAACAAAAAACTTTACCATACTCACTGTCATTTTAAGACAATAAATCACTCTTGTCACTAATTAAAAAAAATTAAATAAAATGATATTGAACAAAATCACAACTCTGTCAAAAACACTATCTAGATCACTGATCATCAAAATGAATATCAAAGAATACTAAGATCCCAATGGGATCACATATGAATATTACAATACTGAAGCAGTCAAATTCATTTAATCAACCAAAGAAAATAGAACTTTGTTTTGATCATGAGCTCAAGCATTACTATCACATAAGCATCAATAAAGAACACAAATCCATCGGATGAATAGCTACTCTCACCTGGTTATGTGCAAAGTATGTTGCAACTTGCATCTATTCAAAGATCATATGCTAAATCAAAATGCACTGTATAACAAGGCTGAGAAGAGTAAGCATAAGATCTTGTAAATGGTATGAATCAGGGTACTGTAATGATCAAAGCATTTGTATACAATTCTTGAAAGAGCAATATGTTCCAAATCAGAGAAAAGTCAATGACAAGAACTAGATTTTGTACAAAGAAGAACTATATTCTTTAATACCATTGTTAATTGTAACATTGAAAGTGCATCAAAGAAGATATGTATAAGTCAAAACCGATCATTGTCATAAGCAAGTTGTGCCAATCAACTATCATTGTTGGTTATATCACTGTGATGCATATGATTACTATCATAATGTGACATAACCCAATATCAAGACCAGTACTAGTTTATGCCATAGTACCATTACACAAATATGTCATAAAACCACATTAACATATGAATATCAAGATCCACCTAAAACCTGTCAATGTACCCAAATACTCAAGATGATGATGTTGTGAAGAAACCATAGCACTATTAAAAATATATCTCTGTCATCTATATGTATAACACTGTCAAGAGCATATCAAGAGCATAAAAAGTCACTGTCAATCATGAAAAACACCTCCATCAATGTCAATATAGGAATATACCAATGCCATCATCAATTTCCAATACAACTTGTACCATGTAAACATTTCCCCTTGATCACTATAGTTTCCATTTTAGAGATGTAAACAAATACACCTTGTCATAGAGTCTTTGGCACAAGAACATAGCACCACAAATCACTGAAGACACCAAGAAATTGCACAAAGAGTCAAAGCTTATACCACTGTCAAAGGCCTTAAGATCAACACACATTTTCATTATTGAATCTTCCTAATATTATTGCCTCTCCCTTATATAACCAACAACCTCCAAATTTATGAACACCCTTTGATACCAAAAGTATTATGGTGAATTTCTAATGTACTAACACAATTATAGACCAATAAGGATAAACATTGTGAAGCAATCTTCACATAAAAAAACAATTTTTTGGATCAACTCAAGAAGCAACCAAAGCAACTACAACAATATTGTCTTTTCATTGCGCATAATCTTACTCAACTTGTTTTCTCTAGGGGCTAAAAGGTAAATCACTAACCTACTCCCCCTTACTTCATGCTACCTTTTATGTACTATGAGATATTCCTTATGCAATATGCACAAGTTTAGAATCCTTTTTATCTTGATTTTTTTTCTTCTCCAGATTTTCATAGGCTCCTTCTTTTGCTTTCTCAAAGAATCTTCTTGATTAGGTAATTTCAACAATTTACTTCTACAAAACTTGACTCTATGTCCAAGAGCATTACATCTATTACACATGACCAAGGATCTATAACTTCTCATGAATCTAACATCATCATTTAGTATGTGTCTACCACAATCTCTTGCAATGTGACCAGGATGGTTACATCTAAAACATATGACATTATTCTTTCTATATGCCAACTCATTAAAAAAAATTTGCCCATCATTTTTTATTTTCATACATCCAACATTATAATGCTTTATGACCAAATGCAAAACAAAAATAGCAATAACTGTTAAATTGGGAGTAGTTATACCTTTTTGAATGATATTTCTTTGAGAACCTACTTGATCTTCTTCTTCCAATATCAACAACATTATCTTTTTCTTTCTTCTTGGTTTCAATCTCAGGGGCAGTAGAGTAATAATTTAGGTCTACCTTATCTCTTGGAGTTTTTCTAACATTAAAAACCTTTCCATCTTTTGTTTCAAATACTATTTCATGTTTAGGATTATCTTGAATTTCAGAGCTTTGTCCTTTTTCATACCCTAAACCAAAAATATCTTTGTGATGCTTTTTCTCATCCAACATCTCATTTAGCTTGTTGGTACTTTGATCAAACTTATGCTTTTTTTGTAACTGAATCTTTACACTTTCAAGATCTTTCCTTAGAACAAATATTTCACTACCTAACTTTTGGCTCTCAACTGCTATGACTTCTAAATTGGACCTAGTCACTTGGGCTATTCTCTTACTTTCTTCATTTTCTACTTTTAGACATATAATTGACTCTTTTGATTTTTCAAGTTTTTGTTTCAAAGAGATAATTTCAGTTTCTAACTTTTCTCAATCTTCTTCCTTTTTCTCTAACTAAAATCTTACTTCCTTGTTCAACTTTCTAAGTCTCTTAATATCATCAAGTGCATAAATAAGTTCTACCTCAAAATCAATTTCTCCTTCAATATCTGAATCATTCATGTCCACCACAAATTCATCAAGTTCTATATTATACATCTTTTCTTCTACAAGCTGTTGATTCTCTTTAGGCATTTCTACTTTTGCAGGCTGTGATTTTTCTTTCTTATTCCTATTCCTCTTTCCCATGACAACTAATACACCATTAAGAATCCCCTAGTTTAACTCTAGAAAAGGGTTTGGATGTGATACCAATTGTTGGGGTACGTGAGACATTGAGAGGAGGGGTGAATTAGTGTCTAGACAAATTAATTCAATTTGCTAACATTTTTTAAAACCCTTTGAGAACAATACAAATTATTTTTCAAGAGCTAAAATGTGTACCAATCTGAATTGTTGATTTTTAATCACATAAATGAAGTGCAGAAATGTATAACTATGAAACAGTAAGATCACAAATGAAGCCAAATAAAGAACCATAACACAATGAATTTTTTGAGTGGAAAACCCTCTTGGGGTAGAAAAACCACTCATAAAATTTCCTCATTGGTTACAAAATGCCTCACTAGCAAAAATGGCCTCACTGACCAAAGAACCTCATTGGTTACAAGAATGGCTCACTAGCAATAAAACAATGACTCATTGGAAATGATCATTTTGTCTCACCGACTTGATCATTTTAACTTCACTATACATTTTTGAAAAGAGAATAGTTCAACTATAGAGGATCACTCTATTTCTCTACAAATCATATTTTACCTCCAATATAATACACTTAATATCTTAAAGATTCATTTTTCTGGAATATTTAAAATACAAAATATATTAGTGATACAATCTATTTTGCATCATGGTTGCAAAACTTTAATTACAGAAAAATAGATAAAATTTCAATATTATTACCCTTCTATAAAACCTTCGAACTCACAACAGTGTTAAGAAAATGTTTAATATCCAACGTAGATGACATCAAATGCTGCCACCTATTCAAGATAATAACCAACAAGAAAACCATATTCAAATTGTGCCAAACTACCTCATGTCGAGTCAGAAATGTGACACCACCTTCTAACTATCTTTTAACATAGCATTTATAATGTTCATTGTCTTTGAACTGAAAATAACCTGCCATCTTCATAACTAATTTGCATTTCCTTAACAAATAACATAATGGTAATCATAATGTAGCTTTGTTCACCATATCCGAACCGAGGTTAATAACATAATGCTCTGTTGTATGCAGACCTAAAAAAATAATAAAACACTTTAACTTAATCACAGAAGGTTTACTCATAATTGACCATGAATGACCAAAACTTGGGTTACATTTACACAAACCCACAATGCTTTAACAACATGTTAATCGAATGCATGAAAACTGAATGTGTGTTAACCACACTGAAAACTTCATATCCATATCAGGATTAAGACAATAATGTTGTGAAATATGCATGCTTGGATAGACAAAGAAAACTGTAACAAAACCCATGATGAAACCCTTAACAAAAAAACCAACCCAAACTAGGGTTTCTTGGCAAGCTCTTAACACAAGATAGATTACAGACCCACAAGGGTTTTGAAAATATAAACTAAACCACAAAACCCAAACAAGAGTTATATTGAAACAAAACCTTAATAACCATTTAGTTATAGCCACAAATTTGGATTTGAGCAACAAAGACACAGTAACCCTTAACAAAAATGAAACACAAATTTAACATTGCTAACAAAGATTTCAACTAATGAATCAAAATTGAAAACCTTCTTTGCAAAGATAAAATGTGTATTAAGGAATGAAGATACTTATTCCTCTATATTCCTATCACAAACCACCATGATCTTGGTAACCATTCAAGGCAGTTGGCTCCTCTTCAAAATCAAACCAAACTCAGCATGACGTGCCCTAGTGAGGGCTCTTTCAAAATGAAATGATAAAATTCCTTCAAAACAAGCTTGAAGTTTTACATATACTTTTATGTCATAAGTCTTTAAACTTAGCAAACCCGAGAAGATATTTATTTCCCTTTCTTTTATTTCCAATGCCTTAGGACAATAACATGTATTTGGTGCCAATGACAAGGTCTATAGACCTTGAGTTCATATCGCAACCATGCATTAGAAATACCTTTCCAAGAATCACTTTTAAGAGTATAAGAGATGAACCTTTATCACTACATGACAAATCTTTTGAAGACTTGGGATTTTCATATGCAAATGAACATATATATTATTACCCACACAATATGCCAAGGAGAGTAATGTTGTAAGATCACCTTACCATCTTATTGCTTTTGACATTAATACCAAGCCAAGAAACCATCAATGAAGTGTGATAAACATGATTTTACCTCAACCGAAATACCAAACCAATATCATTGAGATGTGAACCAACCAAGTATGCCAAGTGGAGATGCAATCAAGAACAACATTCAATGCCAAATGCAAGCTGCCTTTTTGACATCAATGACAAAACCTTATGCCAAGGGTCAACAAAACTATCCAAGCAATCTCTAAATACATTGTTCATTAGGTTCAAGAATATTGTAGGTGCATTCATAAGTCCAAAGGGGGGTGATCCCACAATAATGGGTTACACTTTTTGGCCAAACTTGACATTGAAATCAACATTTTTCACTAGATCTTCACTTTCTTACACCTATAGCAGCTAAACAGTTAAGAATTTGAAGATGAAGCAAACTAGTAATTTGTGAGATTTTGTGTCTAGATTCTAATTATATTTTTGAAAATAAATTAAAAATAAATTGTGAAGATACTTTTATGTAATTTTTAATAACTTATTTTTTCTACTAAACAACATTTTTAAAAAGTGATGTTTACTTTGTGCCACATAACTTTTTTTATAGAAAGGATACAATTCTAATTTTTAAAATATAGTTTTTTCACACCAATATCTAGCACATGGATATTTTTTCATAAGTTTTTGTTGCATATTCCTCTTTTAATTAATTTTCTAAGTTGGAGTAATTATAACTTGGATAGAGTTGTACTTCGTACCACCTAACTCTTTTTGTATGCATTTGAATTAACTTATTGTTTTTTTGTTGGGATAAGGACATCAATACCTAGTGCACATCTATGTTTTAAATTTGTTTCTCTATTTTCTTATTTTTTTGGTATGTGTGAAACAAAGAGCTTGATGTTCATTGAAAAACACACATTCACAAAAAATAAAAATAAATATAATAATCAAGTTAAATAATTTAAAATTATAATTTTTGGGAAGATTATAATAAGGGCTACATACTTGCAAAACATAAATTTTAAATGAATTCATTTGATCCCCCAAAATGTAAATCAAAAGTAGGTTTTTATTAGCATTTTGATTGGTGTAGAGGAGACTCCATTATAGGTATGGTTTAAAACTAATGGGGTTCTATCCAAGCGGGTTTGATGAAACCTTCTTTAATTAAAATCCTTTAAATGGAACCTTTAAAGGCTTAAATCATTATATTTTCCAAAAGTATGTGATTTCAAGCATAAATAAGGATGTCCCAGAAAGTGTAACCCATTATTGTGGCAACACCCAAGGTAGGATTGTGAACTCATAATGTTTGTATCTAGTCTTCAAAGTAGCTTTGAAATTGTCTTCGTCTTTGATCCTTAGTTGGTGATAAATAGATCACAAATCAATCTTTGAAAATATTTCCACTCCTCACATTTGATCAAAAAGATCATCAATACGTGGCAATGAGTACTTATTATTTATCATAGCTTTGTTAAGCATATGATAATCTATACATAAGCGTAGTGTACCATCCTTCTTCTTCACAAAGATCACTTACGCTCCCCAAGGTGAAACATTAGGTCTTATCAATCCCATTGGACAACAACTCCTCCAACCATGCCTTAAGCTCCATTAATTATTTTGTGGTCATACTATAGGGTATTTTGGATACAGGTTTTGATCCTGGTGCTAGGTCAATGGAGAAATCAAATAATCTCTTGGGAGGAAATCCAGATAGTTCTTCTAGAAAGACATCCATAAATTTTCGTAAGATGGGATACTTCTACATATTCGTTTCTCTAGATTCCACCACTTCTCATTCTTCCACTTCTTGTGGTCTATAATACATGAGATCATCTTGAGGGATTACTTCCTTGAATTCTTCTAGTTTATCCATTTTAATTGTGAAGAGTTGGCAACCATTCTTTTTCACCCTATGCATTTGCACAACAAAAATCTGTCACAGTTTCACTTCTATAGTTGTTCCTTGCAAAGACACTTGGTTACCTGGATCACTAAGCATTCTATGATTTTAGCATGGAAATCCACTTTATCTCTATGCTTCCATAGCCAATTCATTCCTAAGATGAAATCATAAGAACCTAAGGGATCTATGTACAAGTTTACTTCCGTTGAGAAACTTGGAAGTTCAACCCTTGCCTCAAATAAACATTGATTCATTGTTTCTCTTGTCTGGTTTGCATATTCTACAACCCAAAACTTTTCCATAAAACTAGCCTTCCTAGAAATTTGATTAGCTACTCTAGGTGAAACAATTTTTTTTGTAATAAGTGAGATCTAATCATGGAGCTATCGTTAGGTGGAGCTGATGTTGCAAGTGGTGTAGTAAGTAAGGTTTTTTTTAATTCCTTGAAGGCAGGAAGCCCTGTTCCTAGGGTTGTCGTTAATGGTAGAGGTAAAGATGATGTTAGGGGGATGTGAGATGGTTGCCTAATGGATGGGACTACTTGTGGGTCCTTTCCTTTTGATAACTCAAAATTTATCCCTCTCTCTAGCAGTTTGATTCCTGATGGCACTTCTCTAGGAAAGGTGGAGTCTGTTTCTGTGGATCCCGAGACTTCTATCGATTTTGGAGTTTCTCATAAAGTTGTTGATGCTTCATTAGAGGAAAATAATTTGTCTAAGTTGTTTGGTTTGAAGCTTAAGGAGAAGAGCTCCTGTCCTCTGTTGGACTTCTTTGTCGACCCTTCTTCTAGTGAGTATTTTGTCTCTATGCCAGATTGCATTATTGACAAGGGTATTTTGTCTATGGAGAAATCATTGGTGGGAAAGTTTTTAGGTCCCCGTCCTAATATAGACTTGGTCTAAAACCTGTCTAAGAATTGGTGGCATCTGAAGGGTCAGGTTGAGGTGGCAGACCTTGCTAAGGGCTTCTTCTCTTTTTTTTGTTCTCTTGTGAGGAAGATCTATTGAAGGTCTTGGTGGGGGGCCTTGTCTTATTGGAAAATCTACCTTGGTGCTAAAGAAATGGGAGGCAGGCATCTCCCCAAGTTCTTGCTCTTTTGATTCAACTCATGTGTGGGTCCACTTGCTAGGGCTTCTGCTTGAATTTTGGGACGAGAAAGTCTTTAAGGGTATTGTGTCTACCTTCAGGTGCTTGTTATCTATTGACCATTTGACTACTTCTCAGCACTAGTTAGTCTATGCTCAATTGTGTGTGATTTTGGATTAGGCTATAGATCTCCTAAATTCTATCAAGATTAATTCTAAGTTGGGAGTCTAGGAGGAGGTGATTGAGTTCAAGTCTATCCCTTTTGCTTGTTTTCACCACAACAAGGTTGGTCACTGAGTGAAAAAGTGCCCTCTGAAGCCTAAGGTGACCTCCCAGAAGGTCTTGTCCTCGAGGCCGACATCCATTCCTGCTAAAATTTGGAAGGAGATTGGTAGGTTCCATGATTCTGAGGATGTGTTGAGTTCAATTGAGCCCTTGGTGTATTTTGTGAGTGATGGTAAGCCTTTGAGTGTTTATGTTTCGGAATTTGGATTGAAATGTAGTGTCCAATGTGAGGCTCTTGTTAAGAGTGCTCTTGGCTCTACCTTGGAATCAGCTTGGACCAACCCCATTGTGGAAATTATATTTGAGGAGGTAGAGTTAAAGACTTCATTTGAAGAGAAGCTTTTTTTGGGGTTGGTGGAGGAGGCGAGTGATAAGTCTTTGGCTCTTGTGGTTGTTGAGCTCAAGAAGGTGACCCCTTTGAAGATGGTTTCAGATGTCTTTTTGATCGCATCCAAGGAGGATTCTATAGTGTTTGGTTATCTTGTGGAGGGACCAGTTGTGGCCTTAGAGGTTGTGGATTTTGGGGAGCCAAAGGTGGATTCTGTAGTTTCAGAGAAAGTGTTGGTACTCACCTCTTCTGTCAATGATTGTAGTTCTTTTGATTCTCTAGTGGAGGAGGTTGGGGATCCTATTCGCACTGCTTCAAAATATTGGAATAGGAATAAATCTACTCCTTTGGTGGGAATATCTACGAGGAACCCATTGAAGATGGATTGTGGTTCAGAGTCGAGAGGTAAAGGAAGGCCTTCTTTGGAGAAAATCTAGGAGAAGGAGAGCAAGCTTGATAATGTTGATGGGTCATAGGCTACTTTGCTTGAGATGGGCCTTAAGGGCTCCTTGCAAAATCTTCTATGAAGATCTTTTCCTAGAAAATTCAAGGATTAAATAATCCTCACAAACAAGATATTCTTGCAAATCTTGTGAGATATCATTGTCCTGATATCATTTTGATACAAGAGACTAAGATGGGGGTTAAGAAGGTTGAAAAATTTAAGAATAGGTTGTTTAAGGATTGTGGATTTCAAGCATTTGACTTTGATGGGCCTTTGGTGTGGTGACAACTTTTTGGAATTCTAAGGTGATTTTCGGTTTTGCTTTGTTTGCTTTTGATAATCATGTGGCTACTTATTTTTCCTCTCCTAGAGATAAGCTCTCCTGGGTGATTTCTAACATCTATGCTCCTAATTCAAAATGTGCTCAGAAGCATTTTTGGGGGAGTCTGCATATTTTAAAATCCCAATTCTCTTTTCAGAATTGGCTAGTTATGGGGGACTTCAACACTCTGCTGAATGATTCTAATAAGTTTGGGGGTTCCCAGGTTGTAGAAGACAACCACTTTGATCTCATAAATTTCATCAATGATAATGTGTTGTTGGAATTGGATTTGTGTGGTGCATCTTTTACTTGGTCCAATAGGCGTGTTGGGGATGTTCTCATTCAGGTTAAGCTAGATCGGTCCTTGATTTATCTTGATTGGTTGCAATCTTTCACTTATTCCCTCTCAGCCCTTACTAGACTTGGCTTGAATCACTTCCTTATATCCTTGAATGTTGAGCTATTGGGTCGCAAAAATTCATTCCTATTCAGATTTGAAAAGATGTGGATTAGCCACTCAAAGTTACGGTCCAAAATTGCTTACTATTGGAATATTAATGTTGAATGCTCTGCTATGTATAGAGTTGCTAAGAAGCTTGCTTCTATCAAGAAAAACTTAATCCAGTGGAACAAATCCTCTTTTGGAAATATCTTTAAGGAGAAATCAGAGCTTAAGGCTAATTTGGACACCTTGTAGCAGAGAATGAAGGCCAATGGGAATGATTTGTCACTTCTTCAAAAGGAAAGTGTCCTTTTAGCTAGTTTGCACAATATTATGGCTAAGGAGGAGGAGTTCTAGAAGCAGAGGTCTAGAGCTATCTAGCTTCGAAGTGGGGATAAAAATACTTGTTTCTTCCATCTTATGACTTTGAAGCATAGATCCTCTAATAGGATATCCAAAATTGTTGTGGACAATCACTATCTCAAAGATGATGATATTAGATCTGTTACTCAATCGTTCTTTGAGGATTTTCTTCTAGAGGATCACCCTCTTGATCCTATTTGCTAGCAGGGTTTTTTTAATGTGATTCCTAACTTGGTGATGAAGGAGGAGAATAGGGGTTTGACTGGTATTCCTTTTGATGAGGAAATTAAAAAGGTTGTGTTCTCCTTTGAAGGAAACAAATATCCTTGGCCGGATGGGTTTCCAATGTTCTTCCAATCTTATTAGGATATTATTACCAAGGATGTTATCAATTCTACTAAAGAGTTTTTTGGTAGTAGGCAATTTCTTAAGGAATTGAACTCGATGTTTATTTTGCTAATTCCTAAGAAGCCCGGGGTTGTGTATTTTGGTGATTTTAGGCCTATCATTCAGTGTAACTCTATCTTTAAGATTTTTTCTAAAGTTCTGGCTTCTAGGCTGTAAAGGGTCCTTCCTAGGATTATTTCTCCTCAATAAAATGGTTTTGTTTCGAGTAGGTAGATTTTGGATTCAGTGCTCATAGTGCATGAAAATATTCACTCTCTTAAGGTTAATAAGAAGCCTGGGCTTATTTTGAAGTTGGATTTGGTGAAAGCCTATGATCAGGTGAACTGGCAGTTTTTATGCAATATCTTGAAGGTGTTTGGCTTCTCGGATCAGGTTTTGCAACTGGTTAGTCAATTAATTTCTTCTTCGTCCTTTTCGATGCTAGTGAATGGGTCTCCTTCTGCCTTCTTTAGAAGCTCTCATGGGTTATGGCAAGGAGATCCTATTTCCCCTTTTCTTTTTGTCACTATGGTGGAGTCTTTGGGTCGATATCTTCTTCAGGTGGTTTCTAATGGGGCTTTCAGAGGCCTTTATCCTTCTTCACGTTGGCTTTATTGTTCGCATCAACAATTTATTGATGATACTGTTATTCTTGCTGAGATGTTAGTTGTTGCAACCAAATCTATCCATATTATTCTTCAGCAGTATGAGGCGGACTCTAGACAAAAGGTGGGTTTTCCTAAAAGCACTGTCTTCTTTCTTAATACTCCAGAACATCGTTAGTTGAAGATTGCTAGTATTTTGGAATGTTGAATTGGGGATATTCGCTCAACCTATTTAGGGATTCCTCTTTGCTCTAATGGGGTTTCATACTCCTTTTGGAATAGCATTATTGACAATTTTAACTAAAAAATTGTTGGGTGGAAGGGAGCTCTTCTAAGCCAAGCTGGTAAAATTCAGTTAATCAAGTCGAATTTGAAAAACCTTTCAGTTTATGCTTTAAGCATGTTCCAAATCCCTAGAAGGTTTTGGGAGAAGATTGAGAGTATTCATAAAATGTTTATGTGGTCTAGTGTGGAGGAGAAGAAACGGTTACATATTTTGTCCTAGGAGGAGGTTTGCAGGTTGAAAGTCCAAGGTGGTTTAGGCCTGTGTAAGCTGAAAGACTTTAATTCTTCCTTTATTGCTAAACAATAGTGGAATTTTCTTTTCAATGATAAGGAATGGACTTCTATTTACTATTCAAAGTATTTGAGGGGGTGGATAAGTTTAGAGATATGCTGAGGGAGTATTTTCCCCCTCTCAGGGGTCGACCTTTTGGAATTTCATGTTGAAAGCCTGTTCCATTGTTGCTTCTGGTCTAAATTGGGTGTTCAGGAATGGTAGGAGGATCTTGTTTTGGGATGATTGGTGGATTGGGCATGGTCCTTTGAAGGATGAACCTTGGGCAGTCCCTTTCAAATAATTTTGCATTAGGGAATGGGACCTTTATGTGTCTAATTATATCTTTCAAGGTAAGTGGATTATACTTGATCTAGTTAACATGGATTTGGAACCTCTTTTTTTGTTTCTTTCTCTGATTCACATTCTTGCTTCTTCTCCTGATGACTCTGTGGTGTGGAGGTTTAATCCTAATAGTTAGTTCTCAGTGTCTTCAACCTTCTCTTTTCAGACTCGGTAGACTTGGTTTGTTGGCCCCCCTCCTTTTTGGGGTCGATTGTGGAATGCGAGGCTTTTCCCTAAAATTAATATATTCTTTTGGCTCCTTTGTCAAGATAAGATCTTGACTCTTAATAATCTCGTGAGAAAGGGTATGGCTATGTCGAATAGGTGTTTTTTGTGTAAATAAGTTGTTGAGGATTCTTATCATCTTCTGGCTGGTTGTAGTTTCACTTGGGATGTGTGGGCTCATATTCTTCAAAGGTGGGATATTTCTTGGGTATTTCTTGCTTCTATTTCAAAAATCTAGTTTCAATGGGTGACTCCTTAAAATTTGGCTCTTGATGCTTTTGTCTTTTATCTTTGCGCATGTGCCTTGGGGAGTGTGGAAGGAATGAAATAACGATTTTTTTGTTAGCATGAGCTTCCTCCTTCAAGGTTGGCTTTCAAAATTTGTGAGGCTATAAAAGAAAATTTTCTCTCTGAATGCTCGGTGCTTCCTACCTTGGGTCCTAAGGTTGTTGTTTCCAATTATGATTTGTTGGTGGGGAACCGTTGGAACCTCTCTTGTGATCTTTCTATTTTGGTGAAGAAGATTGAGGCTTCAAGGGAGGGGGTTCATTGGAAAACTCCTTCTTGGGGCTGGTTCAAAGTTAACTTTGACGGTGCTGCTAAGGGAAATTCAAGACCTATTGGTTGTGGGGGAGTGTTACATGATGAGAATGATAGGTTTGTATTTGCAGTGGCACTCCCTTTGGGAACCTAGAAAAACCACTTTGTAGAGGTAACAACAGCCTATCATGGCCTCTTATTGGCTAGAGAAGTAGGGGTTACTAAACTATGGTTAGAAGGGGATTCCCTTAATATTATTAATTGTCCCCTAAAGATTTTTCCACCATCTTGGTCTATAGCCCATTTGATTAATGATGTTATTTATATCATTAATTCTTTTGCTGAGGTGAGAATTACTCACGTTTTCTGAGAGGCTAACTCGCTTGCTAATGGGTTTGCTAATTTAGGAGTGTTGGCTCATAATTATTGGAATACTTATGATTCCATGCCACTTAATCTTCAAAATATCTATAATTATGACCTATTGTCATGTCAAGGAAGTGGTTAAGAGGGGAGATAATTTATTTTATTTCTTCCTCGACTGGATTTTGCACTTTAATTTCGGTGCCTACTCATATAATAGCTGATTTTTAGATGATTTTGAGATCATGGATTGGGAGTTGAGGTATGGCAATACTTGGCTTGTCAAGCTCACACTAGTTATGGGTATTTTTTGTATTTCCTTCTGGTTTCTTCACTTAACCCTTTCTATGCGGAAGAACAAAGAGTAGGTTGTGAGTAGATTGTTGTAGTTCACCAAGGGAGGAGCTCAATGCAAAGTGGATCCAAGCTCTTGTGATGAATTATGTTGTAATGAGCCTGTTTCGGAGCAGTTGGAGAAGGGTGGAGTTTTCCCTTATTTGATGAGGCTTCACGGTTCTGACCTTGAGGTGATAGAGGCTTTTGTGAGTGGTTAGAACAAAAAGGTCTTGCGTTACCAAGGTGTGAAGTTCAACATCACCAAGGACTTCATCGCTGAGGTTACTTGTATTCCCTTAAAGGGCAGGAAGTTTTATAGGGGCTAGGAAACAACCAAGATGGCATTAGCAAATTTATTCAAAGGATTAAAGAAGTAGAATCTTAGGTTCATTGGTAGTGGTTGGTATGCCCATAAATCCATTAAGCCACTTTGGAGGGACATTGTTCTGGAAATTATGCAATTCTTCACTCTAGAGGGCAGGTACTCTGTTATCTATGGTTATGATTTCATGTTACTTAATCACTTTCACCGCAACAATCTGGTTTCATTTCCCTTTTACCTCGTTTCCATGGAAACCAACATTGAGGATCACAAAAAGAACCCCAGGAAGGTCATTCTTAATGAAGGTCTTATGATTTATATTTGATCACATTAAAATGAAGGTGTTATCAACTATTCCTAAGCTCTCCACTCATAAAAAGGGTGGCACAAATAATGGGTATGAAATTGGTGAGTTGACGGATGATTGGGAAGGGGAGTCTGAGGAAGAAGACTCTGTTTATGATTATTCTAGGGAGGATGAGGGTGAGTCTATCAATGAATCCAAGGAATCAAAATCATGGTCTAAGGGTTATGAAACTGATATCGAAATGAGGGAGGTCGTTGTCCCTTCGGTGAAAAATAATTTGAAGGGGAAGAAAAGGTACCCCAAGAAGGGGAAGCATGCTGTCAAGTAGGGTGTGGATGAGTTGAAAGGTTTGGAGGATTCACTTGTTCCTATTGTCAAAGGGGTTCCGAGTGATGTCAATGAGGGAAATGAGTAGCCAATGGTGGATATTGGGTAGGAGGATGAGGGTTTTGTGAATTACAAGGTGGCTAGTTCTGTCCAGGATGATTTTGAGTCTCCTATTGGTAATAATGTTGAGAAGGTTAAGCAGATTGATGTCAAGGTGGAGTGGCTTGAAATTCTAGATAATTTGGCCAACATCTCTGAGAAGCACTGGGTGAAAGTGGAGGTAATTGAAGTTGAGGACTCCCTTCTGGAGGAGGATTTGGAGGGAAAAGATGGGGTTCAGGAGGAACTTAATGAGAATGTTGATATTCCTACTGCTGAGCCGATCAATTAAGAGGAGATTAGTATGGACTTTTTTTGTAGAATGGCAGAGGACGATACTCGTAACTTTCTCTTGCTTTTGAAATGAATTTTCTCAGAAGTGAAGGAGCTTAATTCCAGGCTAAAAAACTGTCAATATTTCTATGTGGCATTAGTGAACTGTAACCAAAAGGAATGGATGGTGAGAGGTAAGGTTAAGAAAATGAATGTGATTCTTGATAAATTAGTTGTGGACGTTGACAAACTTGGTAAAATCCATGAGGAAAGGTTGAACTCTCTGGAAATTATTGTTCAAAGGATTAATGATTAGAAGATAGTGAGTATGGAGGAAATAATTAGCAAGATCAACAATGATTTGAAGAATTTGGTTCATATCATTAATTAATATCTAAAAACTAGTGCTAAGGGCTTGCCAGTTTTGATTGCTAAAGCCATTAAGTGGACTGGTCAATCTTTGGATTTGGATGAATATGAGGTGGCCATTACTGAGGTTAATCACATGAACCTAGAGGATAAGAATGAGGATTATGGTCTCGACAAGGAGAAGAATTTGGAGGCTGGTCCTTGCCTATGAATGAGGAGAAAGACTATGTAAATAGAAACCACTTCATTCTAGGATCTTTAGGATGTGGTCGAGATGCAGGATAGGGTCATTGCTGACAATACGAACTCGACCAATGTACTTGATAAAATGTTGTAGTTTTTTGTTGTTGTTTTTGGTTGTTCAGCCTTAGTGTTGATGTTTTGCTATTGGGTTGCTGACGAGAGTTTTATAGCTTTATCTTTTGTCAGCATTTTTGAGTTTTGTGGGCTGCGGGTGTTATTGTTTCTTTCTTTTTAGCAGATTTTCTCTATTGTTAAGGGTTTTGGGGCCCCTTCAAAATTTATTTTTTCCTAATAAAAAAATATTTTGTGGCTCCAATATCAATAAGTATAGAAATAGGTATGCCAAATAAAGTACCTAGAGCTTCCACCAAGGTGATCTGGTATTTTTCTTGTTGATTGTCCACTGCTACATGGATCCTTTTTTGAAATACAACTCGTTGAGGAGGAAGTGAGTTGCCGTATGGCTATGAACTTGATGGTTTATTGGGACATTGATTAGAAAAATGATCCCCATCACATGTAAAGCATCCACTCAATGGTCCTGTATTTTTCAATGTAAAGATTTGTTATAGTTATCATTGTTATTGTTGAAGTTGTTTCCTTGATGATCCTTCCTAGGTTCATTCCAATTATTGTGGGGTCCCTTATCCCCTTTCCTTTGAAATTATTGCCCCTCATTAAACTTATTTAGAGCTTGATTAAATTGAGGCCCATCAAAATTATTTTGATTCCTCTCTCAGTAGTTCGAGATGGATTTGAGATTTTTCTCTTGCTAGATTTCCTTCTCATATACTATTTCCATAGTGGCCAGACTGTGTGCATCCACCTCTCCACCTATTTGGCCAGTTAGAATCATAATGAACTTCCTGATATGAAATTGCTAACATTTTTGGTACATTGGTACATACCTCAAGAGATAAGTGAACTTCTCCCAATATTCATTCACTGAAGAATCTCCTTGCTTAAGATTCTAGAAATCAATGAGATTTTGATCGAAGAAGAGTTGGGGTAGCCACCTTTTTTTAGAAAATCTCAACAAACACAATCTAGGCCAACTTTAAGGAACCGATTCCAAGTTCCATCTTCTTATTCATCCACTAATTAGAGGCTTCTCCTACTAACTAGAAAGATCCCCACACAACTTTAGTGACCTATAAATAGTTCCTTATTTCAAATTACTTCTCCATTTGAATTAACCAAGCCTCAACTTCTTCTCCTCTAGTGCTTCCTTCAAATTTTGGAGGAGTAATCTTTCTCATGTCCCTAGATAACTTAGTTGCCAATCACTTTCTTTTTGTCCCCTCGCGATATGATTGCAACCTATCACTTTCTTGATCACTAGTTTTAGTATGGTTTTAGGAATCTTCCCCTTCTTCCTCATTGTGTGGGACCTCTTCTTCTTCTTCTCTTTATTTTCCTTTCACTTCTTGTTTAAGGTTTCCTATCCTTGCTCTTTTTTCATCCACGATTTCTAGAAGATGGTCCAACTTACCTTTGACATTATCCAGACCTTGTCCAACTTCTTGACTCTCTCTAGGATTAGTTCGTGTCCTAACCATTGTATCAAGTAAAATTTATACCAGGAGGTTCATCCTTGATTAGATCCTATCATGGCTAACTTTACATATTGAAAAAATTCTAAAAGAGAAAAAAAATCATACATAAGAAATTTCATTGAAGATCTCAAACACAAGTTTTGATAAAAATATAATTTTTCATTTATTCATAAGGATTTCAATATCCTTCCTTTTACATATAATGAATATTTAAATAGTCAAGAGGAGAGTATCCATTAGATTTACTCTTAGATACATAACTACGTGGGGTGTAACCCTCAATTTTTTTCTCAAATCTATCCCCAAAAGGGTAGTAACCCTTAGATTTATCTTCTGATACATAGTTTTAGGTAATGTATCCCTTTGATTCACCACTAGAGGCTATAAAAATGAATTCAACCATAGGTTTAACTACTTGAGGATCCCTAAATATCAATGTTGTACTGACACTACATTTCAAGGGCATATCCCTGGAAAGTGGTAATGAGTATGAATTGGCCAGAGAAACAAATGGTAAGTAGTTGAAGTTGGCATCATCTTTCATCCTTCTCGTCTCTTGAGGAATTCACAAAAGGGAATGACTAATGGTATCAGTATCACTTAGCCAAATTATATTGTCATGATTGGTTCCCTCAAGGGTATGAACAAGGGCTTCTTTTTCCTTCTTGGCCCGTAGGTAGCACTCATTTCCAATCACTAACTTCCTAGCAGTCATCTTAAGATGCACCATCCTAGCACAAGAATTTCCAAATATTAGACTCATAATGTTGGAGGGGAAAACATAGCAAGCACATAGGTTCCAGATCTGAACCTGGTAGCTTTAATACCACATGTAACATGCCCATTGTTCTACGTAGTAACTTTCTTATGCTTTGACCTCAAGTAAATAAAATATGATGAAAACAACTTAAGCAATAAAATTTTTCTTTTCAAATATAAAGATAGGATGCACATTTGAAATAAACATCTTTTCAAAGTGTGATCCCACAATACTGGTTTACAATTTTTGGCCAAACTGGACATTGAAATATTTTTTTCTAACTAAGTCTTCACTTTCAGGCACCTATAGCGGCTAAACTGTGAGGAATTTGAAGATGATGCAAACTAGTGATTTGTGACATTTTTTTGTAGATTCTAAATATATTTTTTTCAAAAAATTTGGAATCAAATTGCAGTTATTTTTCCATCTCCTTCAAAAACTAGTTTTTTTCAGTAAACAATATTTTTAAGGAGTGACACTCACTGTATACAACATCAATACCTAGCCCACACATATTGTTCAGAATTTTATTTTGATAATCTACTATTTTTCCACATGTGCAAAACAAAGAGCTTGATTTTTGGTGAAAAACCTATTTTTAATCAAACTAAAAAAGAAAATACATAATAAAACCAAAACATATTAAAATTATATTCGTTGGATAGCTCGTTCTGAGGACTACCATCATCTAGTTGGGTATGTGAAGTCTCCTCCATTTTCATCCTCAACCCGAGTTTCAAAGGGGAAAATTCTGGAGTTTTTTGGTGCCAGAGGGGGAGAATGGGGGTTAGAGCGAACCCCTAGGGGTTCGCTTGAACTAGGGTTCATTTGAACCCCCTTTCCACAATAATTTTTTTTGCCTATTTTTCTGGGAAATGTGGGACCCGATATTAAATGGGTTCAATCAAAGGGGGGTTTTATCAAACCCCATTTGGGTTCACTCAAACCAAAAGTTCATTCGAACCCCTAAAAACCAATTTTTTTTTGTATGGGGTAATTTTTTGCAACTTTTCCTTCCTCACTGGAATTGTAAACCACTTTTGTGGATTTACCCCAAACTTTCCCATTGCATTATATCAAAGTATTTCAACTTTCCAATGTATTGATTTCATGGTACATAATTTCATGATAACATTTCTCTTTTACAATTTTTTCATAGTAATGGATACAAAATACATACAAGGATCCATTGAGCTTACTGGAAATAGATATACGAATGGTCTAGGTGTCCTCCATAAAATCTTGGTCACCTACTAATGAGGAGAAGCATCACTCAAGCACTTTTCTGCCAACCTTGGACTAATTGTGGTCCCCTACACATCTACCAAACTTGGTAATATGGCCCTACCCTTCGATGAAGAGGTTGGTTTGGTAAACTCATAATAATAATGACCTTTACTAAGCTTGGTGTTGTGTCCTACATATCAAGATATTTCACACAGTGGCTACTAGCTAGACATATGACATTCCCTTCCTAGTATGTAAACCCAAATCATAGTGAACTAATAGTGTAAACAATTACAACTTACACTACTTTGGCCAAAGTATTCATCACCTATAATTTAGAGTGGACATCATATACTTCACCCATGCCTTCCTAGCTCAATTTGTATTGACCATTTATAACCTATGCATAGGCTATCCCCTTACACCATAAAGTAACCTTAACCCCAAGAATAACCTATTACCCTCTATGTTTACTAAGACACTTTTACTAAGTAAATCAAAGTAGTTCTGTAACCTAACTTAAGTAAACATCATCTATATAAGCTCCACTTAATATAATATTAATACTAATATCACTATTCATTCCTTAATATGTAGTATATACATACACTCAATCAATAGGAATCCTAGACTTGAATCAACAAGAATCCTTAATATATACTAAATAAGTCGATAACCATTTCATGATAAAGAAACTAAATGTATCCCAAACAAGGCAAACAAAGACACGCAAGCTTTTCAAAAAAAGAAGTATAAAATACTAGAAATCAACATGCTTGTTTATGAAATGCTCCAAATGATCAAACTAGATTCCAAGCTTAACCTTCCCAAAATCAGCAAGCTATTCCCAATTATCTCTCTTCCTCTCACCAAAAACTTACTCACAAAAACCTCACAAACTCTTAAAAATATCTCACAAACTCTTAAACTCGGAAAATAAGCATCAAGAGTGCATAATGTGTCCCAATTGAGGGAGAAAACACCTTTATTTATACACAAATGTGAGCAACTGTAGGCTAAAAATAAGTTATCAAAGATGACACTTCTCAATCCAAAAGGTTCGACTCAGTAAGAAGAAGAAAAGATGGCAACTTAAATCGTTGCATAGTAAACACATGGACAACCAAATTTCACCATAAAGAACGAGTCATTCATTCTAATGGACAACAAGAATAACTTTTAGAAATGCAAGGTTATTGTTTCCACAGGTCAACTCTTTTTGGCTAGCTTCTCATTTGATTATTTCTCTCATTCTAATTTGCTTCATATGTTGATATTTGTATTGCAGATTAGACTTATATTTGGTTCGAACTATTCATTGTTTGGCACCACAATAACATCACATGCCCTATTATTTTGGGTTGCTATTTGGAAAATACTAGGTCAAAGTTTCATGTATGTTGAGTATTCACTTTGCCTTCATATTTTGACTTAGTCAAGTGGTAGATTTATCTCTCACATTGTTTTCTTTGTTTCCATGCACTTTATTCTAGTGTTGCCTATATTTTATATTTCACAACATTTTAATACTTAGTACAATATCTATTGTTTATGGACAACCTTCTAACTTAAGCAATCTTCCTTTTTGCATTATACACTATATGTATATGATGAACTTTATACATAGTATATGGTGTGTTGTACAAGCTATGAACTTAATAAACATTTCAGCACTATTTGAAGTCATTTATATATATATCTCAACTTATAAATTTATTAAATGCATTATTTGATATTCGAATATAAATACACGTATTTTTCATATTTTGCATAATGGTGCATGTGTATATATATAGATACATATATGTATATATGTATATTAATATACTCATATAGAAATTTCCATTTACGTCATTACATACACACATATTAATATATATGCATATATTATATATACATCATTACCTCGATAGTAAAACACATATATTCACAATCCCATCAATTGCCATATATTCACGAAGTGTATATATATATATATATATGTATATATGTCACCTTTGTTCGATCGATATTCCCATGCATATGGGTAATCCATCCATGAGCATGTGTAGATACGTCTATCTACATATACTCATGCACGTATTTACTCATGTGTATGATTTTATTGTTGACACATACATATATACATATATATACATTTCATGTATATATACCATCAATTAAATATAAACACATAAAGAGGAAATCACACATCAAAAGGAGACTCAACACTTTTAACCCCCAAAACAAGAATGTTCCTAAATAAAACATAATCTCTTCTAATCATACACAAGCAAGAGTAAAGGTAACTTATTATTTCTCAAGCTATTAACCCGACTTGACCAAACTAGAAGTGAGTGTGTGAAAGCTCAGTTTAGGTCTTATTAAGGTTCACTAGACCAAGTTCTTCTCCTGAGTGATACTTCCCCTCTCTTCAGGAGGCTTGATTCTATTCTTGTATCTAACTTAGTACATTGCAACAGTAGTTAGCCGAAAACAATACATTCATTTGCATCATATATTTCACAATCATAATCATTATATAACATCAAATTGAATCAAACATTTAATCATCTTATTTGCAAAACACACAAAGCATTAATACATTCATTTAAAGAATTTTCACCCAACTAGGTAAAAGTAAATAAGTAGTAACACAACAAAATATAACAAAGTGAATACAAAAAACAACTTTATATTTAATGTGAATGCGAATTAAAATATTTCTTAACCATTGATCTAAACAAATCTAATGCATGATGGATCGTTTTAATAATTCTTCCACAAAAGTTTGTTCTACCCAAATTATTCCTAAAATAAGACATTAGTTGATTATCTTTGTTCATCAAACAATAAAGATTGGAGAATTATAAAATGATCTATACAAAAAAATTGATGTTAACCTTTAATAGCTCGCTAGTAAAGTGAACATATAAAATAGTATAAATTTAAGAAAACAAATTTAGAAATGATGGTGACAATTGATGTGCTTATAGTCATGCTTCATCACTCATACCATCGAATTCCATATATTCTAAATGAGGTTTACAAATTTATTCAAAATTTATGATCCATTTTATTAGGTTTATAATAAGAGTTTATAAAGGTATCTAAGAAAATGAAAAACATAGTAATGATACACCTCAATTCAAGCTAGTTTCCAATTTATAATTTCTTAACTTTTAAGGTGTATAATGACAACTTATTTTTCAAGGGTCATCACTTGTTTATTTTTTATAAAATTTTGAATTTGAATATAAAAGTTATTTTAAAAATATTGGTATTAGTGTACATTATGCATCATTATTTATATTTCCAAAATTCAAATGTTATAAATAAAATTAGTTTTAAAGCCAAGAATCATCTATCATGAGTTTATGTTGTTGGATTTGAACAACTATGAATAGTATTATGGATGGATAATTAATTTTAGTAGACATGATGAAGAAATTATGAAATTAATTATCAAAATCAAAGTGTAGACCATAATTTATAGTGCATTTGATTATGAAATTGAATTAGTCCACCTAATACTCCATTTTTGGCCTTTCTTCTATCCACATATTGAGGCTTATTGTACATATGCAATTTTTTTTTGGGTTGTCGATTTATTAAGATTGTGTCAAGCCATGATTGAAGAATTCTAAAAATCATTGATCGAAAATAGGTTAGTTTTAGATTATAGTGAAGCATTTTTAAAAATAAGTTCGTATCAAGGATTAAGGAAACTAAATAGATTTTTGAGAAATGAGAATATGAAGAAAAATTAAATTCGTGTAGAAATATAACACAATGTACATATGACAAATATATTATACGTTCTTACAAAATATTAATCTTTTTTATAATATAATTTTACTATAATTTTTAATTTAATAAGTGAAGGTGGGGCCCAAACCCATTGTATTAAAATATGATTATAGAAAAAGCAAATATACTATGATAGATCTTTGTATAAAATATTATATTCATGAATACAACAATATAATAACTTACACACATTTATTAATTAAATTTGAAGAGTGAAAATACCTATAAATATATAAGATCCATCTCACCACCTTGAATATCACTATTATCCTTAAAATTACACACAAAAATAAGAACTCATTACCTACCAAACATAACTATTTTTTGAAATTCTATATTGTATCAAAATATTTAAGCTAAACATGTTTATTTTGTATTCTTATCTACTGAATTCACCATCAGATGCCATAGGCTAAGCTACATAACATACCAAATCCTTGATACTAGAACAAGAAAGGAAACCATTAATCTGGAGTTATTGTATAGATATCATATGAGCACTAACCCACCTGTCCAATTACTAGTATAAATAAAACTTTTCATCCATGCTCAAATATTTGATAGTAGCCTTCATTTTTATTTGCAATCTAAAAGGAAGCACAAATGCCAAAAACAAATTAGACTCAACTTGAAAATTTCAGCTCTATGAGTGAGAAATAGCTTCACCCTCTCCATTTATTTTATCACAATATAAAATCTATCATCTAGAACCTTTTGAAATACCATGGAGATGTAGTCTTTGTTTTACATACAACTTGCTCTCATATCCATATACTCTAGAACTATGTGAAGGCCATCCTTGTACTTAGGATGATTTAAATAACCATTAAATATTTTACCACCACCTTTTCCCATACATAAATTTACAATTTGATGATAAATTACATTTCTATGTTAGAACTTAATCTAGAGAGTTCGTTCCCAAACATAAAATTATCCCCTAGAAATGGTAGGAAAAATAAGGGTCAATTTCATGACAAAGGCCTTACCTACATAAATATCACATAAATATTTGAGATATTTATTATGAATTCTATCTCAATTTTTCTAGTAAGCAAATTGACCCCTTCCATGGAGACCTCAAATAAAAAAATGTAGAACAAAAGGGGTGCATGAGATATAAACAAGAATCACAAAGAAGAGATAACAACATTAACATCAATAATTTCTCATTGGAAAATATTAAAATATTTCATTTTGTTTTGTTTTAATAAATTTTCTAAATGCACGATCTACATATTTTTTATATTAATACTCGTTGTTATTTCCTAATGGGTGATGAGAAATAAATAGATTCAATACCAATTATTGGGAAATTCAGTCTCTATCCAAATATTACTTCAATGAATGAGCTACAATGCTTGAACTACAACAACATGAAAATATGAATCTTATATGCAAATCTAAAAATTAAGTTACCTTAATATGGAATTACCATGATTAGATCCATGTTCTTTATGATGTCAAAAATCAGCCAACATAACATGCTTATGAAAACTACCCTATGCAAGCTTATAACAACAATATATGAAGAATAATATCATAATAAGATAGAAACAATGAGGCACAAATCAACAACACAAGAGCATCACATAATATAGGATTTACATGGAGAAACCCTTGTGGGAAAAAAAATTCACCATGAAGAGAGGCCAAGTATGCATTATCATCAAATAAATGAGATTATGATACAACCACTCCCATTTTCCTATTTGACTCCAACATGGTAGCACTTGTGTACCTACGAAAAACCTCCAAGTATGCCTCAACCTATCCTTGTTTCTACAGAGTAACACTATATTCAATTGTTTCTCATACTTTATGTAGTGGAGGAAATTGTATACCTTTACAATTTCACACTATGTTTGGGTTCCTTAATTTATTGGACTTAATTAAGCTTCTAATTTTATAAATTATGCATTCCAAAGCCTTATTATTCTTATTTTTCAAGAGGGAAACTGGAATTTAATTAATGCAATCAATAATTAAATCACATTGGAGCATGTGTTTCCTGGACTTATAGGCCAAGACCCATTCACCCAATGGCGAATGGGTCCCCTTCGAGTCCTAGGACCCATTTTTAATTATTGTCAAGAGCATTCAAGAGAAAATTTATTAGTCATTTGTTAGAGCATTCAAGATCCTATCATCTTGTTCAAGATTATGTGTGTTCATGTTATCTTATGAAGGATAACATGCTTTGTTGATCCTAAAGCATCCAATCATTTTGAAGTATCCAAATCCATCAAGCAAAGTAAGATCAGATTCCTTTGAGTGATGTGTTTGACTTAAATCCTCTAAGGGAAGCCATTGAAGGTTTGGTGAGTTGTAAAAAGCAAGTGTTCATTAATCATTTCCTTATCCATTCTCATTATCTTTCTATCAAGTTTTAATTACCGAACATGGGGTTTGACTAAGGTAAATCCCAATTCAAAGAAAATGTTTTTTCTCTTTGTGTATGTGCAAATTTTAGGTTGAAGAAGAATTGAAGATCTTAAGGAGAAACTTTTCATCGTTGCTAAGTTTCCATCATTGTTGTCAAGCCATGAAAACTAGGTTGCAAACTTTATTTTTGACTTTTCGAAAGTGGGACTTGTGCATAATAAAAGCTAAAATCTAGCATCAAAGGACTGTCAAAGGTGTTTTTAGAAGCCTAACCAAAACCCATTCGCCCAAGGGTGAATCTATCCTTTAGCAGGTCTCAAAACCAACTTTTGGTGATAGTTGCATGTGTCCAAACCCTTCTCAGATCTACCTACATGCTATGATTTCAATTTCTATACTTTCAAGAATTTGCATTTCATGTATTAGGTCTTATAATTCATTTAGTTTGAGCATTTCAAATCATTTTAATTTTGTTTCAAATATGCCCTATTGTCTTAAGGACTAAGATCTAGGTTTGATTGACTCACCATTGAGGTTGAAAGTCAATCTTTACAACTTGTGATATCTTTCCTAATGAAATGCCCTTAGGGAAAGATACAAATAGAGAAAGCACCCCCCTTATTGTTTAAGGACCCTCTTTCCCAAAATTTCTTTTTGGTGAACTTGACTTTCTTACATCATATTTTTATGATTTGGAGATCTTTGAAACCCTAGATCTAGGTTTTGCATCATCTTGTTTTGTATTTTATTTAGGGTTACATATTGCATGTTTGCACCATTTAAACTCATAAAAATCCAAAAACATTGCATACATTCTACATAATAACTTGCATTATGGTGTTTTTAAGTCATTTAGATCATAATTACATTCAAAAAAGTTTTAATTTTTTTCATACATTGTCATAAAATTGCATTTGCAACTCATCAGATTTTTGGAAAAAGTTTCATTGAAGAATGTGTTTGCAGTTAGGAACATTGAGCTTAAATATCAAGTTAAATACTTAGATTGAAATATTATAGAACCCTATCTTAGGACTCATTTTCCCTAGGTGAACCTATCCCGGTACAGATGATTTTCCAAATTTTGTACACTCCTTTGTATTTGTCTACTTCATTCTCCTATACTTGCAAATCTCAGTTCCAATTTCAAAAATTTCATTTTTTTGTAGTTGTTTGCATCTAGTTCAATTGGTGAAAAAATAATGCATTGTTTAAAATAAAAATTGGCATTCAAAAGAAATCATTTTTAGGTTTTTATATCTAAAAGAAGTCAATTATCATATTTAGATTTAAAAATTGCAATATCTTGTTTAATATTTGCATTGTGTTTCCTATTTCTAGGTGTTTACTATCTTTATTTAATGTTTTTTGACCATTTTGAGTACACTTTTGGTTTGGTGAAACTTGTATGAGTATCACAACTTGGCGTCCTACAACCAATAATTCAGTGAGACATAGTTTGAAACTCATGGCATCCCATGCTAGTACATCTATTGTGGATCTTGGGTTTTCTAACTCTTTCACTGATAGTGTTGACACTAGTCAACCCCTATTATGATTGGATTCATTTAAGTTCTACCTCGTAAGGTCCAAACCAACTTATCTCTTGGCATTTCTTTCTCAAATAGTGATATAATTAAACATGCACTCGATGGTCCTCTTTACATAGTTGGAAGAATCAATGAAAAGCCTACGAATGTGATATTAATTGATCCTATGTGTGTAGAGAATGTGATCACTGATGAATTCTTATTTGTACATTAAATTTACCAATATTCTTATGAAAAATTGAAAGCATGGATCAAAACACATGATGGTTTTGCTCACTCTACGATAGGTTTGATCACTCTACCATTAAAGGTTGGACCAAATAAATTAGATCTATCATTCCCCATCATCTCAAAGTCAGATCAATTTCATGTGAAGTTAGGCTATCCATGGCTACAATCCATGAATGTTGTCCCGTCGATCATCCACAAGTGCTTGAAATTTCAATTTGTTAACCAAATTTGTAGAGTGCATCATAGTGGATTTAATCATTTATCTCCCCAAGAGAAATTTTTATTGGATTTCTTTTAGCCTGAACCTATAGAATCTATAAAACCTCATGAATATTTATTTTTCAAATCCTATTAAAACTTCAAGGAAAAATGTATAGTAGAGTTATCCCTTGCCAATATCCCACCTAAAACTGAAAGATCTATAGTTTTTCCTCCCACTCAAATTGTTGTGGATGAACCTATTCTTGAACTAAAAGAAACAAATTATGATGCTATTCTGCCACCTATATCTTACGAAAGACCAAAAGATAACCATACGACTCTAGTTGTGCCTCCTAAAATTAAACAAGTTTATAGCCTAATGAGAAAGAGGCTTCACAACCTGACAAGGTCCCTTTTGTTCCTCCTCTAAGGGAAAAAAATAGATTGAAGGTTAAAAAACCTGCTCCTACACCATCACAACTTGAAAACCATATAAAAATAAACTGAAATGCTAATAGCATAGGCGTAGATGTTGTGATATTGCTTGTCAATTAGAAGAAAGGAACAAACCAAATCTAACAAAGCATGATGATTCTCCACCTTTGCCACAACATGAAAATTCTAACCACAACAAAAAAAAGAACATACAATGGACATTATCGTTAGACCTCTTGTTGTGATTAACTTGGATGATGATGATGAGATTGCTAAAATTGATGAAGTGCATAATAAATTGAATTTACTATTTTCCACTTCTATGAACTTAGATGGGAACAACCATGTTGATCCTCCTAAAAAGAGTGAATTACCACATTTTGAACCTAGTGATTGTCCTATTATGGAACTTGTCATTGCCCCTTTGGATAGTTATCCACCTTTTGTATATGATGAACAAGATTGGGATGTGGATGGCTTGCTATAGGTTGGATCACATGTGAAATATTATCTTTCTTTTTATTTTCATGTTCTTTGTGATTGCATGTATGTAATGTGATCCCCCATATCGTGTTACTTAGCTTGTATTTATGTCATGAGTTTTCTTTGGATGACCCTTGTTACTCCATTGGTGAAAGGATACAAAGAAAGTGAATCTATCATGAAATTCTTCTATTTGTATCTACATTATTCTATATGTCATAAAAATTGTCTTTTCTTTTGTCTTATGTTTTCCTTTTGGGGACGATGCAAGGTTTTGAGACATCCAAGTCTCTTCCATGCTGACCCAAAAATCTTTTTTTCTTTGTTTTTCGCTCTCTATGTGTCATTATTCCTTTGTGTTCATTTTTCCATGATGTATTTGTGGAATGATGATGGTTCCAAGCTCTATTATATCATTGTAGCAAATACATGCACTGACCTTGAATCCATGGATCCCTTATGTGTTATCTTTTGGGATTGCATGTTGGGGCAACCTCCTTTTTCATGATGCAACTTTATTTTGAAACATATCATTAACATGGGGCTTTCCAAATAATCTCTTATGGACCTTTTTATCAATTGGCATTTATCATTTTCTAATTTAAAGTAATTTCTCACAACATGGTGTTTTGCAAATCCTTTAAAGTGGGGGCATACATTGGCATTATTTCATTTTGGCATTGACATTTTGACATTTTTGCTTCACTTTTGTTCATAAGAGTTGGACGTAGTGTAGTGTTGGCATATCACATTGACCATTTTTGTGGAACATTATCAAATTTATCAGGGAGTATAAATTTTGGTATGGTTGACATATGGGAGACCTGTAGACTTGGTGTGACCTTCTCATCTACCACCCTTTTTTTCCTTTTATGGGTACACACCTTGTAGGCCTAGTGCATGTTTCTCATTTTTCCTTTGGGGCTCACCTAGTGTATATCAGATTACACTATCCCTTGTGAGCGTATTTTATGGATGTGGCATAGTGCAACTTGCTAGTCCATCCTTTTTTTCTTTTTACATTGGCTTTGACATTGTATGCTTGTGTATCTTGTCTTGTTGCATGTATCTTACACACCTTGTGTGTTCCTTTATCCTTATGTTGGTTTTCCATGGGATATTTTATCCTATACGCTTTGCCACCTCCTTGATCCTTGTTATCCTATCTCTTTAATATTTGTACACTTGGACCTCTCTTGATGCATATTTGTTTACTTTAGTGTGAGTCTGAGTGTAATTTCATACTCAACATTAAAGTGGGGGCTAAATATAGTTTAGGAAATTGTATACCTTTACAATTTCACACTATTTTTGGGTTCCTTAATTTATTGGACTTAAGTAAGCTTTTAATTTGTCAAATTATGCATTCTAAAGCCTTATTATTCCCATTTTTTGAGAGGGAAATTGATGTTTAATTAATGCAATCAATAATTAAATCACATTGGAGCATGTGTTTTCTAGAATTATAGGCCAGGACCCATTCGCCCAATGGTGAATGGGTCACCTTCAAGTCCTAGGACCTATTTTAAAATATGTTTTTGGTGACATTTTAAGGATTCAAATTCAATATGCAATTTTTCGGTTTTTGGAATCTAATTTTTGGGAAATTAAATAAGAACCTATAAGTACATAGTCTTTTTTATCAATTCAAATCTATGACACACAATCAAGACTTCATGTGAGTAAATACTATTGTCAAGAGAATTCAAGAGCATTCAAGAGTAGATTTATTAATCATTTGTTGCAACATTCAAGATCCTATCACCATATTCAAGCTTATGTGTGTTCATGTCATCTTGTGACTTAGGCTAACATGCATTGTTGATCCTAAAGCATCCAAGCATTTTCAAGTATCCAAATCCATCAAGTAAATCAAAATCATATTTCTTTGAGTGATGTGTTTGAATTAAGTCCTTTAAGGGAAGACATTGAAGGTTTGGTGAGTTGTAACAAGCAAGTGTTCATTCATAATTTCCTTCTCCATTTTCATTATATTTATATCAAGGTTTAATTACAAAATATGTGGTTTGACTAAGGAAAACCCCCATTCAAACAAACTTTTTTTCTGTTTTTGTATGTGCAGATTTTAGGTTGAAGAAGAATTGAAGATATTAAGGAGCAATTTTGCATTGTTGCATAAGTTGTCATCATTATTGTCAAGCCATGGAAACTAAGTTGCAGACTTTATTTTTGTCTTAGTGGAACCTATGCAAAACAAAAGCTAAAATCCAACATTAGAGGACTGTCAAAAGTGTTTGTAGAATCCCTAACTAGGACCCATTCGCCCAAGGGCGAATTTGTCCTTCAACGGGTCTCAAAACCAACTTTTGGTGACAATTGCATGTGTCCCAACCCTTCTCAAATCTACCCGCAAACTGTGATTTCAATTTTTGTACTTTAGAGAATTTTCATTTCATATATTAGGTCTTATAATTCATTTATTTTGAGCATTGCAAATCATTTTAATTTGGTTTTAGGTCTGCCCTATTGTCTTAAGGACTAAGATCTAGGTTTGATTGACTCACTATTGAGGTTGAACGTCTATCTTTATAACTTGTGATCTCTTTCCTAATGAAATGCCCTTAGGGAAAGACACAAATAGAGAAAATACCCCCTTATTGTTTAAGGACCCTCTTTCCCAACATTTCACTTTCTACATCCAAACAACTAATTTTATAGATGTGCTAAGAGGTCTTAAGACCAAAACAAGCCTTCCAAAGATGACTCTTCAATCAAAATGACCCAACCCTTGGAAATACTATATGTAATATGAAAGGAAACCTATTTTTGGCTCCAATACTTTCCCTCCAACTTGGGCACCCAAACTTGGAAGATAAACATTACCTTAAATGCAATAAATGATGGAAAATTGAGACCACATGTTGCCTCTTTCTAGGTACCCACTCAAAGAATCCAATCAATCACTGATTTATCCTTTATTTATTTTTTATTATCCCATTCTAGGCTTCCACATGTGGGAAAAAAAATCTTAAATATTTATGTCCACACATCACTTTTACTGTTGCTAGTGGACCCATCACCCCTTATGAGTATATTACAAACAATGGTGAAAATTAATATTACAAAATATTTTCCCAATACACTCTAAGTTCCTAGAGATACTTTCCAAGGATGTTGGAACCATGGCATAGGATTTACAACATGGATGGTACCTTAATCCTAACATTCTTCCACTTGACATCAACATTGTAAATACACCCATAGGAATCACAAATAAGGGGTAAACATGCACCATATGAATCTTCACCATGAAAGCTTTCAGTGAGATGAGCTTCAGTGGGGACAGAATGACGATTTTTTGCTCGACTCACAAAGTCATGACGAGTGTGTTTCCATTGTCAAGAAAGCTATCATGTCTCGGCGACTTGAGTTGGCAGAAGGAAACGTATCAGCGTGATACACACCTTCAGAATCAAACAAGGATTGTCTGCCCGACTTGCAAATGTCATAGCAATGGGTTGTTTTGATGGGAGCTACAATGACATGATAAAGACTAAAGACTAACTGTTGACAAGAGAAGGTTGCTTGGGGGGAGGCATATTTAAGTCACACCGACTGTGCATGTCCTACTGATAGCCAAAATGAACAGACATTTCGAGAAGACTTGAGGCACTGGGGAAGCTACGGGAGATCATAGCGAATGTTTGTTGAGCATCAAGGAAAGAAGTGGTCTTCAACGAGAAATGGAGTTAAGTCTCCTTGATACCCCGAAAAGGGTCAAGAGGATAGTTGAAATTTTTCATCGGTACCAGTCGCATCGTTGGGCTAAGGTGCAAAAGTGTCTCAACGACACTGGGAGTCATAATGATAACCTAGAAGCGAATGAATAGAGTGAGATGTCATCGGTAGGAGAATCAAAGTCAATGGGAAAACTGAAAATCATTTCGATGGTGCATGTCACACCGAATCGGTAAGACAGTTGTTATCGGTATAACCATTTTTAAGCCCCTCGATGGAATAAAGTCCTACCGACAACCATGTAAAAAATACATCCAGAGAATTCATAGTCATCGATGGAGCCCAGCCAAGGAGGAATACTATCTAAATTGAATTTCACAGACGATGAAGATTAATGCATTTTGATTTTTCAAAGGCATTTAATAAAAAATGGATATGAAGAACTGTAACGAACAAGCATATGAGGGGTCACGACCTTTGGTGTATAATATATAAATATTTGAAAAATTCAATTAAAAAAAGGAGGGTAGTGTTGATGGTGTTTTCTGCATAGCAACAACTCAGACAGAATATGATATCCTATCTCTCTTGAAAGGTAAATCTCTATGGGAAAAGAGATAACCCCAAGGTCTCTAATGTCAGGTCTTGACAATGCAACAAAACAACTCAGTGATAAATATGAAAATGTTGGTAATCACAATGGGACCTTACTACGTGCAAACACTAGACTTCAAATCTATCAGATATGAAAAATAAATTGATACCTTGAAACTTAATTGGAATCCTGATAATAAAGAAACAACAAAATATAAAGTTTTCAGAGATAATCTTAAAACTACTTCTAACCCTAAGATTGAAAATGCCAAAGGATAAAATGCTCAAAAAGGACCGATCTCTCATAAACTATTTCCTACTTGACCTAGATGAATCTGCAATTTCACAGAAATAGTGCAATCTTCTAAGGTATTCAAATATTTTAAAATTATAAACATTCATTCAACCAATTCTATTGCAATTGAGATGAACAAACCCTCACAACTAAACTAAGCACAATTATTAGCCCGGGTTAACTTTGCAAAGCAGCTAACAATCAACTAACTGCAAAAAGTATGGACTAGAGATCACTGCAAACATCCCAAACATGAAACCCTAAGCATTACCAAACAATTTAACCATAAACTATTAAGAAATTTGAAAGATAGAATAACAAGAACCATGCCAGATGAAATTCCAGAAGATAGATACCAAACACAATATCTCTCTTATATCAAATCATCCAAAATAGCAACAACTCCAGTTTTCTATTACAACACTTGCTTGAGAATAAACCCTAATTCACTCTAATATCACTTAACTATTTCTCTCTATCCTCCTATATGCTATCTATCTGTATCTATATGTCTCAAATGAGGCAACATGCCTGTTTTATAGAGAATCCATAAGATAGGTCGGCCCAAAATATAATTTACAATAAAAACACGACCTACAAGAGGTCGGCCCAAAAGATATTCGAACACATGAAATGTGCCATTGGCACCAATTTCATCCAAAACTACCAAGATACCAAAAAGGTCGACCCAATACAGGTGAATAATGGGAAGCACAAATCTCGATGTAACCCTATATAGTTATTCCCCATCCTTGTCTTTAGCTCTATGCTCTTCACCATGTACGACCAACAAAACCCTATCCAGCTCAACAATAGGTGGCATAGGCAAAACCCTAATCCTTCTTTCAATGGACTTGATATCATCCCTCGCTTGCCTAACTGCACCATCCCAATCGGTCTTGTTGGTTGAATATCTGTCAATGACTACAATATGTGTTGCAGCATCATCAAGTTGATGCTCTATAACTAGTCCTTCACTAGCTAGAGAATACACATCTCTCCACCATTTTCTAAGTTGCTCCAGGCTAAGATGCTTAAGAGAAAACTTCTTCCTTCCAGTCATGACCTCAAAGAATGAAATACATTTGTCATATATACTGGTGAGAGCATCCTCAATTTGTCTTACCTGTTTATTGATCTTTTTCAAAGCCCTCTGCCTCAGTAGCAGGATTTCAAACCATTCCCAAGGTTCAAAAACTCTTGGAAGAGGAAGAATCTCACATCCTACCAGTTTATCCTCAGTGAATCCCATGATTGTTGTAACCTTCTGCAGTAGGAGATCAGTATCCTCCTTATCTTGAGCCAACACCATTTTCAACCATGTTACTAATCTCATGGCATCTCCTGCGGTTGACAAGATGCTCTTAATAGCTTCATCCCCTTTGGTTTGGACACCCTGCAACCAAGCAACTGTAGCATGTGTGGTGCCCTTCATCTTCTCAAGTTCAGAGATTGTCTCTTGAGGTAAGAAACTTGCAGCAAAGGAGGAAGAGCCAATGGCTTGCAAGGGTTTCATCAACTCTTGCAAGTGTTTCTTTAGTTTCTCATTCTCCCTCTCTAATTCATGCCTCGTCTACACAACTTTCTTCAACCTACCCACAATCAAAGCACTGGAGCCTTCATATTCTTCAATATCCTACTCCACAGTAGCATGCCCCAAGTCAACTGTTTGCACATTATAGTCCTCGATAGTCACATTTTCTCTATCCTTGTTTGGAGTAGGGGTAGCAATGTGGGCCACTCTGTTACCTGACCCATCCCTTTCAATTCAAGACACAACCCTTGCTTTCTTCTTAGTCTTTTCCTTCTCTACATTGGCCATAAGGGCATCCCAATTAGGAGGAGAATCCTCCACTATCACCATATTACTCTTTAATTCCTTCTCTAACCAATCCGGAATAGTGGACCCAACAGGCATTGTATCCTACTTATCTTTCCCTTCATCTTGTTGATCAGCAGTTGCATCCTTTTTAGTACTTGGATTCTCCTTCTCTTTTACCTGTTCTTCCACAACCACCTGCACTAGTGAAGGGGGACTAGCTGGTATTTCTTCCTCCTTTTGAGGAGACTTGTTCATTTGTTCCTCACAGGTGAGTCTGCATATGCCACTAGAGGAGATTGTATTACCTTATCGATCTATTCCTCTGCCTTATAGAGGTCTCCCTCTCAAAACTCTTCCTCTTCCAAATCCTTGGGATCCTCATCTTTCTTTGGTTCTTCCTGCATGTTATCAACATTTTGAGGGATAGAGACACTCACTTGTTCAACAATAGGAATACTCACTGGGACATCCTCCTTTGCTGCAGTGTCCCTGGGGGAAGGAGTCCTTGACCTCCTTGTATACACTTGTGTTTTTTCTCTTGAGCTTTCCACCTCTACAACTGGTGGTTGAACCTCCTTATCAGCCTTGGGAGCTTCCTCCTACTTTTGTGATAGCTTGGCGATCCTTCTTTTCTTCATCAATGGAGGGGCAACTTCCTCCTCTCGTTCCGCTACCATATTCTTTTCAATTTCCTTCCTAGAAGTATGTATCCTCTTCTTAGAAACAGGCTTCCTCTGTTTACTTACCTCCATAGGCTTCTTAGCTTGAACCTCCCTTACTTGGACTTTGAAAGGAGAATCCACCTTCTCTTTACAATTGGGATCCTATTCAACTGATTCTTTAGAAGAAGAACGAGACTCCAAGTCTCCCATGAGATCATAGGTGCATGGAACACCTTCACTCTCTAGCTCAAGTATTTTATGTTTCAACCACATCTTGGTGTATTTGATCATCGAGGTCATGATCTGATCTAGTTCAGTCTTTTCTTCCTCTAACCAGTCAACTTCCCCAACTAGCTTATCTTTTACTACCTCATAGACATGACCTTGGATCACATTTCTATCCTCCTCTACCTGGTCAAGGATGACCTTCACATCATACAACCTTATCAAATCCACTGGCAACTTGGAGAACTTCTTCTTTCTTACCTCAAACTCATCAGCAAGGTTGACCTAGTAATCTTCAATATGAGCCTTGTGGCTATATTCCCTACTGGCCCTCTTCTGTGCTTCACCAGTAATGTCAAACCTTACCCTCTTGGAATGGAAAGAGACACCAAAGGTACTCATCTCCTCCTTAGAAGCATGAACAGACTGGATAGAAGGACATACTTCATTCATTCCAATTTTTAAGTGAAAATCATTCCCAAAACCTGCTTTATGCATATCTCCCTTTACTATAATATCAAAGTCACAAATTTTCCTAGTGACTTCCAGCAAAATGATGTGACCAGTAGGATACCTTGGGAGTCTGTAGGGTGCCCTTTGACAACCATCAACCTTGATGTAGGAGAAGGTGAGGAACTGGATGAACCACCCTCCATATCTCCTAATTAATTCCTTTTCCTTATCAGATATCCTCATATGCTCTACACCCTGGAGCAATCTAGTGATGTACATTGTGAACACATCTTTGGATCTCCTATAGCTCCCTCCAGTTAGGTGCAACTCTGGATACACCTCATATATCGCATCTTTCCCAAAGATACCCCTAGTGCTCAATCCCTTGTATGGATGAAGTCTTGCCAACAAATACACTAGGTAGGAGGTCATGGTGAACATCTTGGTTTGTAAGACATTACACAACTGTTCATGGATCACCGCACTTATAACTCCTACCCAATGGTAGTCTATTCCCTACTCCATTCTAGCAATGACATTAAACATCCATGTCTCAAATACACTAGCACTCTTCAATCCTACTAACCTGTTGAGAAGGGTGATAGCATTATAATATTCCTTCTTAAACTTAAGCCTAAATAGTTGCTTTGGCAACTTGGAGAAATGGGACTTAGGTTTCTCCAACCAAGAATTAATCACCTGTTGTGACTTAACTATATTCTCCTCATAATGCTTCCTAGCACCATCCAAATCAAAGGCCACCACGTATGTCCTATCAGGCATATCAAAAGTTGCAGCAATGGACACAGGATTAAATCCTGCCAAAATCCTGCCCTGAGGACCAATTATCCGTTGTGTGGCCCTATCATAATTCCTGGCACATTCTAATACCAGCTCATAACATTGTAATGTAGGAGGGAAACTTGCCACATGAGCCAACCCGGACTCCACCATTCTTTTGGAAAGCAAAGAAGGGCGCAGCACTGACATCTCAGCCTTGAACTCCTTGTAGTCCCACATGACCACGTTGGTATCCGTGATTCCTGACCAAATAGAGGTGATTTTACTCTCAAGAATTCTACTCTTTATGTCCAACTTTACCTTTTATGCATCTGTGATGACAAAACTCCTTGCACCTGGATTCGACCTTCCCCTTACCTTGACCAGTGACATCCTGTCTCGATCCTGCCTACAAGCACATGAAGATGACCACAGTCAGATCAACAAGAAATAACAAGTGCAGGAAATTATTATCTCAAAGTTCGGGATTTAGCCCCCCTCGCGGATTCCACACTGGAGAGGATTTTCGGGAAAATCCAGACTAGGCGGATTCCAGTGAACCAAGCATGCAAAATCCCATAATATCACTTAAATCCATCACTTAACAAAGGAAACCCATTAGAAACACTTAACATAAGCTCATTTAATCAATCAAATACATCATCCATAAACCAATCATTTATAACCATCAAATTCAACATTTCCCAGAAAAACCCGGAAGAATCCGTTGGAGACGGATTTTGGTGAAAATAGCAACAGTTATAACTAACCCAGGGGAAATGAGGAGACACGAACAAATCAAGAAAATCTAGATGGAACGGATTTTGGCGAAATCTAGATATAACATTATTAAAGCATGAAGTTGGTAAAACGACCTGACCGCGGACATCAGGAAAATCCGGATGGAGAGGATTTTGGCGAGACCAATGAAATTTGGGAAAAGGTGGTGAAAAAAGAAAGAAAGAGATAAGTCGGGGAAATCCAGAGGAAGTCGAATTTCGTGAGGACCTCAAAAACCCGAACCTTTCCACATTCTCACTACTTTCACCAAAACGATTCAAATCACTTCGGATTTAATCCAGAACTCTAAAAACAACCTAACCTAGACCTCCAATGAATGAAACATGAATTTAGAACACTCCTCACAACAATTTGAGGAGGATTGGCTATGACCTAGGTTAAGAACCCAAAAAAAATGTCCGCCATGAAAGCACAGGGAACAATGCACGACTTGCTAACATATCAAAATGGAGAGTTTAGGACCAATGCGAGCAAACGTCCAAACAAGAAGCAAAACTAGACCAAGAATAAAGGCAATGGTCAACAAAACGGACTGGTAAAGCAACACAAAACCCTCAAAATGCCTAGTGATGACACAAATACCCAAAGAAATCATGAAATCACGAAGGACCAAAAGGAAAATACGGTGAAGTAATTCAAAATTAATAGAATAAAGGAGCAATTCCACATACCATGAGAGAGAAAGGGCTAGAACAAATGAAGCCAATAGATAATCATCGAACGCAAGCAGGATACAACCATGCACACAAAACCCAAATTCTCATTCCCAACAACATCAAAAATTCCAATCCAGCAAAACACGATAAGCTCCAAAACTCAAGTTCAAATGACAACAAATGAACAAACTTGAATGATCAATTACTTCCCAAAACATCAATATATCAAAGCCCCAAAACATCCGCACAAACGCCATTAATGTGGTCGACAAGACAACCACGAACACAAAACCCGGGGATTCGATGTGGTGATAGACTTCGGGGAAATCCGGACCGTATGGATTTTCCCGAAAATAGGGTGAAAGGGAGCAACTTTGGACATTGAAGGGAAATTGGGAGAATCTGACCCAGGCGGATTTTCTCGAAAGCAGTGAAAACTCCGAGACAAAGTCAGAACAAAAGATTTTCAATAAAATTCAAAAGTGTGCCACTTCAATTGGCAAGATGGATATTAAAGCACGAACCCAAGCAAGCGAAAACCCCCAGAAAAGAAGGGCCAAAACACCGAAAAGCGAAAACAGAGGGTCCCCACTTTCAGTGGGGCGTGTGTGCAAAAATTGCACAACAGGTAGTAGTAGATTTAGGAGTAGGATGGGAAATATACTGAAATTATTTTCAAAATGTTTACATATAACTTTTACAGTGGAGACCATGAATCACGCATAAATTTTTGGAGAAATCAATGAAAGATATTAATTTTTATGACTCAATGTTGCTGTCTGTTGTTTGTTGAAATTAAGCAGCTACTAGGTTGTCTCCATAGTGTTATTTCTCTATTATTTGAATCTAAATATCCAAGTTGATACCTCAATTTCATCTAGACACATTTTCTGCTCTTGCGTGATCAGCTAATTGGTTTCTTTTAAATAATTAAACTCCTTCAAATTGATTACAATAACTTAGAAGTAACATTGGGACTAATAAGAAGAGCTTTGTGGTTGATATAGTTGTCATACTTTCTCCGTAATGCTCTTTTCTTGTTGTTCAAATTAAGATATCAAGAATATATTTAATTTGTCAAAACACATTTGTTGTTCTTGTGTGCTTTATTTGACTAGCTCCTTCAAGGAAGGATTAAACTATTTCAAGTAATCACAATGACCTAGAAAGATATCATTGGGATTCATAAGAAGATTTTTCCAATTACCTATTTGCACATTTATGTAAGTCATAAATTTAATGAATTTGTATGCCAGTCATAAAATTTCATTCTCAAAGTGCCAAACAACAAGAATTGTAGCCGATATTAGTTGTCCATCATAATACTCCATTGACTCCATTTACCCAACAAGGCACTGGTCTCCCTTACTCTCATGACTTAGTTTTATTTATTTTCACTTGACATTTGTTAATTGAACATACCAATTTTAGATCCTATTAGATATTGCATATACAATTTATACCAAATTTAGACTATATTTCTCCACCATCAAATTGCCATTGTGGATAGTTTAGTCAAGTAGGAAGCATAATTCAAGATCTGTGTTATTCATATAGGTGCACCCACCTAGGTTTAGTAGAGCCTTAAGAGTAGAAGGTTCAACTATATTGGTTGCCCTTGTTAGTTGGCCAATAACATTGTGAGAGCTTGGCAACCTCTCGTGGTTCATTCAAACCAGCATTTTTGAGACCCAGCACCACCTATGGAAGAAAAAGGAGCATGCCAAGGTCAAACATATCAACTATCACTAAAACTTACACAAATATTTACATAAACACAAACATCATATTCAAATGATAACAAAGGCTCTAAGTAGCTTCCTTACTCATACCACATAGAATAGTAACCACAAAAAAATAATTCATCCAAGCTAACCATACCTCAAACTAGGGTATACCAAATATAGATAGAACTTCATGCCATCTTGACATACCAACCCATAAGAATTGCAATAAGGTCTCTGTATATCCATCCTCCTATCTTAATGTAACATACCAATGTAGAAATGACCACATACAAGGTTTAATAACAACTTTGCATTAAAATTGAAACAATCTCATGGATATATATAGTCCACATCCGATTCATCCCACTGTAACAAAGTGGGTAGATAATCCACAACCTTCATAACTCATAGATCCAAATCCAACAAAACATGCAAACTCATCATCACATAAATAACCAAAAAAATAAGATATCATAGAGGATAACCAAACATATATCTAGAAACTCCCACTACACGAGTAATGTCAAATCTAAAAATAGATCAATGCATACCAAGTCTATCTATAGTATTTCACATAAAGGATGTGGCTAAGACCTCTATTACACAGTATTAAGAAAACATACAATGATATAAAAAAATTTCAAAAAATTATGGTGCAATACCTCTCTCCCCACTAGTCTCCATAGCTCTCCCAAGTTCTTCACACTCAACCATGTGAAACCAAACTTCTAAGAAGAATACCATGACCAAAGAGAGAACCTACAAATCAAACCATATCCTTGTTCCACACTAACATGTACCTAATTGTGTAATGAAAGGTATCCTTCACCATTCCCAAACTGAAAGAATATCAACATCTAACATTCAAATCAAATGAAAAATAGCAGGAATAGATGTAAACCTATCATACTGAAGGTAGAAAAAACCAATAAATCATTCCCACAACAAAGAGGATATTCCAAAGACACAAACCATTTCATGTACCTCTCCAAAAAAGTCTTCAAAACTAGATCCATAACTCAAAACCAAAATAAGGAGAACAATAAAAATGTATAAACCATGCATCTTCTTCAAGTAACAAGCCTTCATAATTTTAATATTCAAGACTAACTCCTATGAGAAGACAAGATACAAAATAAAGAATAAATCTAATATTTAGGCAGACAATACCTCTCAGATCATTTACCCATGGAGTAGACCAAGAGTGGGATACAATATTGTCTTGTGAACACAACACCAAACAATGATAATCTTCTCTTTAGACCCATAATGGATTCACATCCATAACCAAGTGTAGGATCCTCAGTATTTCTACTGAAATACTCATTAAAGAGTAACCATCTGAACATATGATCCCATAAATAAGAGATTTATTAGCCTCAACCAAGTCTATCTAGTATCCAAGAGCATCCATCAATCAATCCATGCCAACTTCAAATTTAACCCTACAAAATCATGAATCTCTAAGCAAATTATTAATAATCAAAATCAAAGAGAAAAAATAAGACCATTGTCAAAATTCCAACTATAGAATCAAGAACATATCATGACATCATGATCTAACATCCCATCCTAGGAGTTCACATGAAAATAACCATCCATCATCAAAATATGATCAACATCACTACCAAAACTCCTACTGAACTATGTAACCAAGTTCTCCAGGCATTGTGATAACCATCTCTTAATTGAAGATCTTTCATGGCCCCAACACAATCAAATAACTCAACACAATGAGCTCCCAAAAGGTAAAGTACAACCACAATCTCCAAACCAAGAAGATACAATTTTCATACATCCTTTGTCAATAGAACCAAAGATGTTATTAAACTCTCATTGCAATTTGAAAGTAGAATCCAAGAGATCCTTATGATACCAACAACCATTAAAAAATATCATCCATCTTCTAATCAAATATTATCCATGGCTCACTACACACTGTAACAACAACTTATAACTAAAATATCAAAACAAAGAAGATATAACATATTATATAACTACATAAATCTCCCATTGAGAATAATAATGAGTTATACATGTCATCATGACCAATATCATTGCCAAAACTCTACTGAAAGTTAACAAAGCTTCTCATGCACCATAAAATACTATTATAGATCCAAAATAACAACTATATCAGGTACTCCCAATAACCATCTCTCACTACAATAAGCATATCGATGTAATAATGTTGACCAAGAATATGGTCTACCAAATAAAATCCACATAAAACAATTTCACAAGATTTGCACATATGCAACATCTTAAAGGATAAATATATAATCAATGCCCCAATCTCAAATAATTGAAAAATAGATTCATCGTGACATCAGTATAATGCAAAATAGAGATATTCAAGTATAACTTATGGATTTCCAAGACTCAAACACCACAACCAATGCTATATCTGATTTTCCAAACAAAACCATATAGGAGTAACCATATATCAATAAGAACCCTCCAAACAACCATGCAAACCTATAACTATCTTCATCAAGAACACCCTGAATATAGTCTCATCAAAGATATAAATATCACATATTTTAGTTAACATGTAAAACAAGAAAAACCATCTATATAAATCTGAAATCCATTTAACCGCCTAGACATTCACATTAGACATTTCATTTGAATAATAGAATAAGAATATATCCACAAACCCATAGCTGAAAATAAGAGTTACAAATTGAAACCCAATAGTAAAAACCAAGTTATCGACGAGCTTATAGCATATAAAACATATCAGCTCCAAAAATCACAAAGAGGCTAGTGGCTATCTTCCAGTGCTTTCATGTAACCAAGGGTTAAAACTATGAATCCAATATAAGCACTCCATTTTGTAGTCCAAATCGAGAGTGTTTCTCCACGTGACTAGGATTTCTCTACCCATCCAACATGAACACCTTCTCATTGAACATGACTGCAAGGTAAAGGAAGAAAACCACCAAACAAGAGGATAAACACATATTTTCAAACAAGATTTCCAAATTACCAAAACATAACCAACTCCATAAAGATCCATAATCATGAGTTTCCAATGCCCAACATAGATCACATTGAAAATATCCGTAGATTCCAGTCTCACAAATTTGAAAAAAATATTAACTTATAGAATGTTCATTGTTTCCCTACAAGCCTTTTAACAACCTCCCAATTCCTTATAAAATATTCCCACAATATTTCCAAGCTAAGAAATAAATAAAAAAGAATACCCAAAACCTAGGTCACCCTAAGCTTTGATACCAAATAATGAGAACTAAACAAGTTTAATACCAATTGTAGGGAAATTCAATCTCTATCCAAATATGACTTCAATGGATGAAATACAAGGCTTGGATATAACAACATGAAAATCTGAAACTTATATGAAAACCTAAAAATTAAGTTTCTTTAATATGGAATTACCGTGATTAGGTCCATCTTCTTTATGATGCAAAAAATCAGCCAACATGCTTATAAACACTACCTTATGTGAACTTATAAAATCAATATATGAAGAATAACATCACAATAAGATAGCATCAATGAGGTAAAAATCGACAACGCAAGAGCATCACATAAAACATGATTTACATGGAGAAACCCTTGCAAGAAAAAACTCTACCAAGAAGAGAGTCCAAATATGCATTATCATCAAATAAATGAGATTACAATACAATCACTTCCATTCCTATTTTCCTCCAACATGGGAGCACTTTTGTACCTATGAACAAAATCCTTATGGCTCAACATGTCCTTGTTCCTACAGATTAACACTACATTCAATTATTTCTCATACTTTCTACATCAAAAGAGCTGATTTTATAGATGTGGGAAGAGGTCTTAAACCCAAAAAAAGCCTTCCAAAGATGAATCTTCAATCCAAACGACCCAACCCTTGTAAATAATCAATGGAATATAAAAGGACAACTATTTTTGGCTCCAATAGTTTCCCTCCAACTTGGGTGCTCAAAATTGGAAGAATAAAAATTACATTAAATGCAATAAAATGTAAAACCCTGAGACACTTGTTGCCTCTTTCCAGACACTCACTTGGATAATCCCAATAGTAACTCATTTATCATTTCCTTATCTTTTATTATCCCATTCTAGGTTTCCACATGTGGGAAAAAAAATATTAAATATTTATGTCCACACGTCACCTTTATCGTTGCTAGTGGACCCATCACCACTTATGAGTATATTATAAATAGTGGTGAGAATTAATATTACAAAATATTTTCACAATGCACCCTAAGTTCCTAGAGACACTTTCCAAAGATGTTGAAACTATGAAATATGATTTACAAGGTGGATGGCACCTTAATCCTAACAATGGGGAGTCCAAAATAAATTCTACAATAAATGCTATCCATAATTGGAACGTATCCCTTCATTTCATATTTGCAACTACCAACATGGAACCCACAACATGTAATTTACCTTGGAAAACCACCTTGAATTAATTGTTCTTAAATCCAAGAGACCAAGTTAGAGTTACCATATGTTATGGCCTAGTGTTAGATTATGCAACATGAGTTGTTGACATCAATAAATCTAATTGATGGAGGCCTATTCTATATTTTTATCCCCAAATGTGTTTGTCAAAATTTACCCATAAAATACAACCTATGTTGTCCATCATTGTTCATTAATGATGCATAATGTAAGATATTAAACTTGATAATTCACAAAAAAAAAAATTATATCCTTTTGTGTTGATTTTTTTTAATCATTTTTTGAAACTAGTTGATACTTTGTCTACTAAATTGTTTTATTTATTCAAATGAATAAATAATTCTCATAATAAATTATTTTAATTTTAGAAATTATTTATTATTTTCAAGGAAAAAATAAATTATGTAGCAATGTGCACAAATTCATTTTGGAAATGAAATTTTTCCCCAAAAATAGGTATTGATTTGCCACAAAAACTAATGCACTCAACCAATGTTTCACTAATAAATTATATTTTTTGGACTATTTTCTCAAAGTTATTTATCTTAGAAAATGTTTACTAGAATACCATGGATTTGACTTATTTGATTAAAAACCTCTTAACAAAAGTATACACATCATCCTTCATGTTATTGAGAATTAAATGGATAAATTTGGTCAAATTACCAAATACCCCTAGTATTGATTTGTGGTTACTATAATTCTTTGATAATATTGTAACAAAATGCACCCTCATCATCAATATGTACAACTTCTATTTGAATTGATTTCTATACATTAAATGTATCTTTAGTTAATGGAATGTTTAATCTCACCTTTTAAGATATAAAATTAAAAGGCTCATCATGTGCGTTACATTCTAAGTGATTTTTTTTACCTTCATTCATTGGTATTTCAAATATTTAAACATTGAATTTTTGACATCACCAAGTTCATACCTAGACATAATCAGGTTCACTTAGACCTACATATAACTTAGTTACTCCAGAGTAAAAAATATAGGATTGCGATGGGATTCTTCAAGGATTTTCACCCTAAATCCTCCTTTGAAGGAGACAAATTTTCTCCTAGAAGTGCATCAAACCATCTATGTCTATGGGGTAGTCCGACACTCTTAATTTATACTCCAACTTTCCCACAACTACTAGAAATCACTCTATACATTCCAATAGAATCTTTCAAATTGATTAAAACTTGAGAAACAACTATGATACCCAATTCCCAATTGAGTAAATTTTATATCTTACTATCTTTTCCTTTTACATAAAAATTTTTATTTTGATTTTTTAAGAAAGAACACTAACCATCTTTTTAACTCATATTCAAACTTGGCTAGGTAAAAGTATACTCAAAACAATTATAATCCATCCTAAACTAGAAGCATCTTCAAACCATTAGATAATGTCTCGACACCTTTAAGACATGTATAAGAACTCCATTAGATTGTGATTCTACACCTTTAGATCATATGTAAAACAATTGTGACATCTATCCAACTATAACTGCACATACTTTTTTAATTTTTACAATATAGATTGTAAACTATTTCCTAACTAAATAATATAAAACTTGAACCATATTATGGAAACATTTTAAACATCAACCAAGGTAGGAAATATACAACCTTCACATGTTTATACATTTTCCTTAATCAAGACTTGATATGTCTCAAATAAGAAACACAAGGGAAGCTCTTGGGCTAGGTCTAACTTGGTCAAAGATGGTTGATAATCATGGATTCAGGTTGGATATCCATAACTAATTCTCAAATCCTTGATTAAGGCCTTTATATGTGTCTCTAGGTCGGCCACATCTAAATAGAAAAAAATTGTTTCACCAACCTTGCAAGATCAATGGTCTTAAGGAATACAAGTGCTTTCTCTTAACTATGATTACTTGATCAAAAAATTGCTATGTACGATTCATTCTTGAGTGACACATGGAAAAACCTATATTTGCAGGTAAACGATTAGCGATCAATAGTTGATTCAATGATGAGTTACATCTATTGATCATTGAATAGATGGTCAAAAGCTTGAACATCCTTACTAGGACCACCATGCCACATGGAAACACATTTCTCTATCACTATAACACCATGCTTAATGCACTTTGGGTCCATATTTTTCTCTAATTAAAAATTGACCTAACTTTGGTAGCATGTAATATAACTAGGTTATCAATGAAGTTTGTGCATGAAAGGATGGAGCCATCCTATGCATATCGTGATTAGGGCATGGATCCATCAGGAAAGTCAACAAACAATAATAAATGAGCATGGGTACCAATAAAATCCACTTTTAGAAGTTAGGGGGGTAATAAATTTTATCCTTGAAGTCCTAGAATCAAAACAAGCCACTCAGAAAGTGATTCAATCATTAATATCACCGCCCAAAAAACATGCCAAATTTGTGGGAAGGTTAGGGTGTTGGGCCCGAAAAGAAACCTTTGCAAAGCATTAAATGGTTTGGATCCATGATAAATCATCTTCATTGGGGATCGTGCGTCAAGATTTATTCATACTTTATGCACATCTTAGCATCAAACCATTGAAGATCGAGCTTCGGGATTACCGCTTACTGCATACCAGGAGAAAAGAAGAGAGAAGGTCAAAAAAAGAAAATCACGAAGTCCAGAAGGAGGCTTACACCTTATCATAGAGATGAAAAGGGTAAAAGGGATGCCAAAGGATGAAGTCCGATAAGAGCCATTAGGGTTCAGAGAGAAGAGTTACCTCTTACCGAAGAAAGGTAATAGGTAAAGGAGAAGGCCAAAGCCTGAATTCCAAAAACTCAACACAGTCAATTTTTTGAAGGAAGGAGTGAAAGTGGAAGGAAGAAAGGAGGAAGATGAAAGTCTAATGCTTGAAAGGCCAAAGATGTTTTAGGGATCAGGGGTCGGGATGAAGCTCTACTTCCTACAACGAAAATAATGAGAGTGAAAAGAGGGAAACCCAACCCTTGAAGTTCGACTAATCAAGACTTAGACAAATCTTGAAAAGATTTTTCAAGACTTTGGTGATTGGGGGTAAGGCCGAAGGCTTACCAAAAGGAAGGGATAAGGGTTAAAGGGTATGGTTGATGGCCAAAACCCGAAACACTTAGGGGAAAATGGAAGGAAGAGATAGAGGAAGAAGGCATGCGAGTAGAGAGGTAAGTGAAAGCCCAAAAGCCCAAAAACTTAGGACTTATCCAATTTTGGGACCCTTCAAGGAGAATTCATGCAAGATGGCCCATGTAGGATCCCTTAAATCGGTTATCAATGATGGGTCATCAAAGGGTGGCATGAAATTTTAATAGACACCATATGTTATGGTGTGTTAGATTGTGCAACATGAGTTGTTGACGTCAATACATCTAATTGATGGAAGCCTATTCTACACTTTTATCCCCAAATATGTTTGCCAAAATTTACCCATAGAATACAACCTACATTGGTCATCATTGGTCATTAGATGATGCATAATGTAAGATATTCAACTTGATAATTCACCAAAAAATAAATTATATCCTTTTGTGTTGATTTTTTATTAGTTTTAGAAACTAACTTTGATACTTTGTCTACTAAATTATTTTATTTATTCAAATGAATAAATATTTTTCCTAATAAATTATTTTATTTTAAGAAATTAGTTATATTTTTCAAGGAAAAAATAAATTATGTAGTGCAATGTGCACAAATTCATTATGGAAATTATTTTTTTCACAAAAATATGTATTGATTTGCTAGGAAAACTAATGCACTCGACCAAAATTTCACTAATATTTTATATTTTTTGGATTATTTTCTTTAAGTTATCACCAATTAAGATTATTAGTATCTTAGAAAATGTTTTCTAGAATACCATGGATTTTGAATTATTTGATTAAAAACCTCTTAGCAAAAGTATACACATCATCCTTTATGTTATTGGGAATTAAATGGGTAAATTTGGTCAAATGATCAAATACCCATAGTATTGATTTGTAGTTACTATAATTCTTTTACAATATTGTAATAATATGCACCTTCATCATCAAGATGTACAACTTCTATTTGAATTGATTTTTATACATTAAATGTATCTTTAGGGAATGGAATGTTTAATCTTGCCTTTTAAGATATAAAATTAAAAGGCACATCATGTGGGTTACATTCTAGAAGTGAATTTTCTTTACCTTCATTCATTGGCATTCCAAATATTTAAACATTAAAGTTGCAACATCACCAAGTTCATACCTAGACATAAATAGGTTCACTTAGACCTACATATAACTTAGTTACTCTAGGGTTGCCATGGGATTCTTCAAGAATTTTCACTCTAAATCCTCCTTCCAAAGAGACAATTATTCCCCTAGAAATGCACCAAACCATCTATGTCTATGGGGTAGTCAAACTCTCTTATTTTATGCCCCAACTTTCCCACAACAACTACTAGAAATCATACTTCTATAAATTCCCATAGAATCTTTCAAATTGATCTAAACTTGAGAAACTATGATACCTAACGTTCAATTGAGTAAATTTTATAACTTACTATCTTTTCCTTTTACATAAAAATGTTTATTTTGATTTTTTAAGAAAGAACACTAACCATCTTCTTTAACTCATATTCAAATTTGGTTGGGTAAAAATGTACTCAAAAGCATTATAATCCATCTTAAACTAGAAGCATCTTCAAACCATTAGATAATGTCTCCACACCTTTTAAGACATGTACACGAACTCCATTAGATAACAACTCTACAACGCTAGATCATATGTAAACAATCGTGACATCCATCCAACTATAACATGAAACTTTAATGAAATTGTGCACATTGTAAAATATTTTCTAACTAAATAATATAAAACTTGAACCATATTGGAAACATCTTAAACATCAACCAAAATAGAAAATATACAACCTATACATTTTCCTTGATCAAGACTTAGGAAACACAAGGAAAGCTCAAGATTAAAGATGGTGGATAATCATGGATTGATGTTGGATATCCATAGCTAATTCTCAAATCCTTGATTAAGGCCTTTATATGTGCCTCTAGGCCGACCACATCTAAATAGAAAAGAAAAAAAATCACCAACCTTGCAAGATCAATGCTCTAAGAAATACAAGTGCTTTATGTTAAAAGTCGATTACTTGATCAAATAATTGCTATGTAAGATTCATTATCGAGTGACACATGGAAAAATATAAATCTGCACATAAACGATTAGCCAATAAGCGTTGATTCAATGATGAGTTACATCTATTAATCGTTGAATAGCCGGTCAATGGCTTGAACATCCTTACTAGGACCACCATGCCACGTGGCAACATATTGCTCTATCATCATAACGCCATGCTTAATGCACTTTGGGTATCTCATAATCTACTAAAAATGGGTTGAGATTAGTGAAGTCCACCAATGCATTCATGAAACTTAGGGAACATGTAAGACAACTAGGTTATCAAATACCAAAATATGGACCCACTTCCTTTAGTATCACCTTGCAATTTGAGTACCTATCAACATACATTTGGTGCAAACTCAACTTCAACACATTTGAGGGTTGTGGTAGGGGAGGTGACACTTGTTAAGTCCTTATGCCATTGAATATGACACTTAGAAAGATCACATGCCACTTAGAAAGATAAATGGTGAGATCTTTCAAAATGTATTTAAGGTAAAGTTGATTTTTTTTTGGTACAAATGTAGGAAAAATCATATTATGGTTGTAAAAAATTATCTTTAAAAATAATTATAGGTTAAATATATTGATTGGATGATGATTGGATGATGAAGTTTTGATCAATTAATTAGTTTGATAGTTTAGATGTTTGATGACTAATTGATTGGTCAAACTAATTTATTACACATATGAGACTATACTAGGTTACTGGTCACACCAATTTATAAGCATTTGATCAAGTGACTGATATCCCATTGAATATCATTTGATTAGGGATTTGTATTTTAAGATAAATATTTGTTTTTTAAAAAGTGAATAAACAATATTCAAGGCTCGAGATAACTACACTTGGTTACCACTAACACAACCTCTTAAAGTAACATTACACTAGTTCTAAATTAAGTCTAAGATAGTAGAAAACAATGCATATTAAGAAATAGGGCACAATCATAATAGATAAACTTCTTATGTGCAATCTCTACTTTGAAGGATGAATCTAACAACTCTAACTAGATAAATTGCAAGATTGTACTAGTTAATTTTGTTACTAAGAGAATAAAATTATGATATTGCACTAAATATTCTATTTCATAGATTTATCATACTTACATCTAAGAACCTCCATGTGATACTATGAAAGACTCCATGCTGAAAAATGATACACGTAGAGGTCACTCAAATAATAGTCACAAATCATCTAAATTATCCATTGAATTTAGATTATTATAACAAGTAATAGATCCATAAATTATACAATATATCATATTCAAGGAATCTAATATTCTCAAGAAGAAAACCATCTTATCTAGGTATAAGGTAAGCTCATTTGATCTACTACACAAATCATTCATTCCAAACTAGGATAAACACAAAGTTAGACTCAAGAGGGAAACATTTAGTTAATCATTGAAGTAATGACATTACCATATAGATAAGCATTAAGATCAAAATGATAAAATATTTATTACTCTTTTTAAGGCTCCTAATAGTTCTTTCTAATTAATAGATACAATTCAATCATTTATTACAAGTATTTCTCCATCCAAATATATCCACACGGGCTCAACCTAAACAATAAGAGATGCCTATTTATTTTAAACTAATTTACTATTAATTTGTAATAAAAACATATAAGTTCTTAGGATAAGGAGTCAATCCTAATATTGTAAGGAAATACAACCTAACCTATACTCTACCACATCACAACCTTAACCATGCCTCACTTGCTAAATCAAACCTACAATTTAGTATTCATTTACAAATAAATAGACCAAACATGTCTTAGACAGAGATACATATTCAATCATCCTATATTGATTCATCAAACAGGTACTCAAACAATCAACACTAGTCACCAATATTTAGTACATATAAAATAAGGAAAAATAATATTGCATTGAGTAACTTCTTGACACATTATATAATGCCCACACATGTGTTTTCTTGTGTATGTTGCCTTGAGTGATTATCGATACTTCATCTTCACAATTTTCACTATAGGTTATTATTGTGATTTTTTACTATACATTGATTGGCATGTTTGTAAAATGAGTCATTATATGCTTGTATGTCATGTGATTAGACTACCCACATATTAGAGATGGTGATCCTCTACATGTTGGTTGCTTGGTGTATTGCTTGCATTGAGACCTGTGTATGGTAGTATGGTAGATCCTTGTGAGGACTTGATGTATTACATTCTCTATTGTTTGTTTATTATATCGTCATCTTTATCTATATGGATTATAGATGTAATTATTATAATGACCTCAAAATCCTATATTTTACCTTTGTAGATATGTATATGTTTACATAGATGGATGCTATTATTATTGTGTTAAAATTTTATATGATTTCCAATTATCACATTTCTATGTGTTGCATGATATACATTGATATTGAGTTATTATGGATGTGATGGTTATATGATGTATTTAATATTTTACCCCATTGGATGATTGTAAATTGCTTCAACTATTATGTATGGTGTAGGTGTTCTTGACATGTGACTTGAGTGTCTAGTTATAAAATTATTTCCCCACCTAAATGTATAGTTCCGAGTTATTTCTCCAATGGTGGTTATATTAGAAATGCCACACTGAGTTATTGTATTTTGTAACCTCTATTACACTCGATTCAAGTGCAAGATGGGTCCATATTACCTTATTTGAGACAAGCTCTAAATTGGTGGGTATTCAATAATTTGTGTGCTATGAAAAATCATTAAATTCTTGAGAGAAAGATTATTTATTTTCCCAAATGTTTCTATTTTGATTCAATTTCAATGGATAAATCATTATGTTTTAATGGCATTTGATGCATCTAGAAATCAAAAATTTGGGAAAGAAAAATGATAATTGGTAGTAAAATATTTAAGAAAAATATTTGATTTATTTCAATTAGTTATAATGCAAATTGGATTTATTGTGTTTTTTCTTTAATGAGGAGATGGGAAACATTTTATTTGTTGGAAACTTAGATTATTTATTATGCTAGAAAGTGAAAAATATTTTTTAAGAATTTTAAGTTATCTGTTAAATGTGATATTTTGTGAAAGGAAAAATAGAAAATAAATAAAATAAAAATTATATAGAAAGGAAAAAGAAATAAAAAGGAAAAGATACTTTTTTAATGCAAAAAAAGTTCACACAGTTACAATCCAGAAATCGTCAGCACTAATCTCTCAACCCTCTCAAAAAATGAAAAAAAATGGAAGAAGATTGCATTCTGGTGAGGAGTGGATTGCAAGTGATTGTGCATCTCCAAAAACTTTAAGTGATTTGAATCTTGTATGGTTTAAATTCTGATAATGAATTTTTTTTAGTTTAGTAGTAATTGAAATTCTTTGCTTACACTTTTCCATACCCATTCTAGTAGTAGCATATGACTTCAAATTGTAGGTTTAATTGCTGCATTTCTAGTAATTTTTTATTGTTATTTAAATTTAAGAAAATGTCTATTTTTAAGTCATTATTATGGATTTTTTTTTTTAAAGGAAATATATGCCAATAAATATATTAATATAGAAAATATACAAAGTATACTTATGCCAATTGAAAAATACATAAATATTTTGTCTGAGAAAGCTAGTTCCAACAACAAAAAACCCACAAACCCTTCATCAGATTCATATGAACAAACCCTATTTTCCCATAGCCTTCATGGATTTAACGTACATTTTCCTTAAACAAAACAGTGTATACAAATTTTAATCCTACTGCCAATTAACTTGCCCCATAATAGATATCAAGTAACAAAAATACCCACTTTAACCCATGAAGGAAATTATTCTTCCATATGATCTAGAGAATTTTCTCCTTGACCTTCCTCTAGCTCAACAAATTTGTAGAAACAATTCCTTTAATTTTCAGGAATCTAAACATTTCCAACAGTCGATGCAAAGTACTCTCGATTTTCCATACACAAACATTCTAGAATGGGAATACCATCATTAAGCAAGCAAAGGTGAGATCACAGAGAAGAGGCTGCAAAATACTTGTCCTTTATTACCAATTCATTTTTTCTTCTTTAATGCTTTCAGAAAAATTCTATCATTGTTCTGCTCAAAGGCCTACTTAATAGCACCATATATATCTCGAAAACGCTGGCAATGTTTGAGAAAATTATGTGTGAACAAGCCTCCTATATACCCTTTTCCATTAAAGAAATTGTATCCTTGAATCATCGTCATTAAATCACCCCCTTAAATGAATTACTCCCTTACTTATTGACTTGCAATCTCTTGTACTTCCCTACGAGATTTTGGGCTATAAATAAACTCAAATAAAGTGCCACCCTTCTGCTAGTAGCCACTCATCCTTTAAGCCAACCTCTCTAAAATAAAGCACATGTTACCTAAAAGTGGTGGCTTGATCCACCTTGGATATTTGCATGTTCTTCAAGCACTTCACCCAGCTTCGTCATACTGCCACAGGACCACCTTGCAATCTGGCACAAATTACATTTACTACACACAAACTCACCACACCTTTACAAACATTATTAAATATTTGGAATAATTGATTAACACTCCTTTAGCATTAACATTACCCACTCACAACATATTCTTCCAGAAACCCCACAATAATTTTTTCCTGCTTTTGACTTAGAGAAAATTAAAAATTTGAATTTGTAAAACCTAAGGAGTCTTGCAACACCAATGATGCTAATTGCAGAAAGGATTGAATTTGTTCTTCTACCAATATTACGACTTTATTACTTTCACACCCCCAATTTTCCAGGAAATCAGCCATAGTATTACCCTCCCTATACGTATGTGAAATTATGAAGGATTGAAAATTATCTAGCAAGTCCTATACATTCTGTAAAACATAACCCAACTTCCAATTCTGAACTCTTCTTTCCTTGCATGCGTTTATTATTATTAACAAATCACTCTCTAGATGGATTTTTGATATTCCTAACCTTATAGCAAGCTCTAACCCCAAAAGTATTGCCTGAGCTTCTGCCATGTTATGGAAAGGTAATATTAAATTCTTCCATGACTTCATAATAGCATCATCCTAGCTTGTGAATAGAGATCTATTAGATTTGTACTTTTGAACATATGAATTTACAACCTCAAAAATCGCCTTTTCAATTTTAATTTTAGATTGCTCTACTGTCGAGGTTGTCTTTCTAAAAATATAGATGTTTTGTTCCCACCAGATATTCCATACAACTAGTGATGGAATGACCTACCATATGCATGAGAAGATCAAATTTTTATACAAAAGAAGCCAACTTTGAAAGAGCTCCCAAAGAGTATTTGGCAAAGATGAGTACAAATTTAATTTATTCTATACAAATTCCCAACACTCATGTGCAAAACTACATTGGATGAGTAGATGATCCGTGTCTTCTAATGCTTCACCACACAAAACACATTTAAAAGACTCAACTATTTTCAACTTTTCTAAACAATCACTCGTTAAAATCCTTTTTCTTAATGCTAACCATGCAAAACTACTAGCTTTTGGCAAAGTTTTATTATTCCAAAAAAATGAATAAGCCCTCTGAGATGCCAACTGGTTATATTTTTGACATAAAGCCTTACAACCTTGCTTAACCAAATACATACCTTCCTTTGATGGTGCCCATAAAATTCTGTCAGGTTTCCCCGAAAGAATTTTTTTTCTATTTTTCAAAGCATCTTGAAACAACAATATCTGATTGTTCAATAATAGAGAACCTGAATACTATTTCCATAACACTTTCCCTGTTAGACCAGTTGTTGAAGACACATAATCTTTAAAACCATCCCCCCATTCTTCTTTTAAAATCCTCATTGCTTGTTGCATATCTTGATTATCCTTCAAAGGAGGATAACCATTCCATGAATCCTCCTAGAACTTCACACTCTCCCCATTATGGACTTCCCATGTGATGAAGGAAGTTATAAGTGACCTACTTGAAATCAAAAAGTTCCACATAGTAGACCTTGTAGGTAGATTTGAAATGGTAAAGATTCTTAAGGTATTTTTATCATCTAGATACTTCACCCTCATTAATTTACACCATTTAGCATATGCTTTTGTATACATTTGTCAGGCTAATTTAGCACCAAATTCTTTGTTCCTCATTAACATATTATGGAGCCCTACCCCCCCTTTATATTTCTCTATTGCCATGTTATTCAATGAGATTAAAGGAAATTTTTGCTGCTCATTAATGTTACCCTTCCAAAGAAACATTCTGATAATTTTGGAGCTTTAAGCATGACTAAAAAATAATTAGGAATTGTAGATAGAATTGATTTAACTAAGAGAATTCTACCTGACAATGAGAGCCAATGGGATTTCCATAGAAGAATCCTCAACTTTAATCTTTGAATAAATCTATCCCAATAAGAAGCTTTATTTGGTCCCTTGAAAAAAGGAATACTGAGATATTTACATGGTAAGTCTGCTTCTTGAAACCCTAACAAGTTCACTATCTTCTTCTTCACATTTTCGTTTGTATTGAAAACATATGCTTTTGACTTAGTTGCATTAATTTTTTGTCTTGATGTCAAACAATATTTGTATAAGACTAGCTTGACTTGTGTTGCTTCTTCAACAGATGATAAACCAAACAAAAGGGTATCATTTGCAAAAAGAGAGTGGGTAGCTAAAATATGTGTATGTGGTATACAAATACCTTGCCAAAGCCTTTGATTATGTTTGTGCTGAATCAGCCTACTCAAAGCTTCAACCATAATGATAAAAAGAAAAAGAGAAAGTGGATCTCCTTGTCTTACCCCTTGTTTTGACTCAAAGAAACCTGTTGGAGAGCCATTTATGATGAGAGAAAATCTAGCTCCAGACAGACACGAGAGGATCCATCTACGCCACTTACCTTTGAACCCAAACTTAGCTAGGACTTTGTTTAAAAAATCCTAATCTACATGATCATATGCCTTCATCATATCCAATTTTACAATAAAGGCAGATATATGAGCTGTCAAAATTGAATGCAGTGTTTCATGCACTATCAAAGCCCCTTCAAAGTTTTCTCGACCTAGCACAAAGCCTCCTGTTCCCAAGATTTTTTTTTTGAAATTAAAGGTTGCAATCTAAGATAAATAGCTTTAGTAAAAATCTTATAAAATGTATTACATAAAATTATCAACCTAAAGTCTACAAATGTCTTTGGATTATCCACTTTCAGAATAATTGCAATATTTTTTGTATTAAATTGCCTAAACATTAAGCCCGTATGCCTCAATTCTTCCAATGCCCATAGCAAGTCATAACATAAAAACTCCCACCACTTTTGAAAGAAGAGTGTAGTGAACTTGTCCAGGCCTGGAGCCTTATCGGAGGACAAAGAAAAGACTGCCCCTTCAATTCCTCTAATTTCGATGGCTTTAACAAAACAACATTATCTTCATGCTGAATGAGTTTAGTAATGGCATCTAAGAGTTCCTTTTCATCATTTCCACTAGTAACACTTTTATATTGAGGAGCAAATAATAAATCAGAAAAGTACTTTACCCCCTCCCATTTTATATCATCTTCATTTGTTAGCCAGTTACTCGAGGGCAACTCTTGAATTGAAAAAAATTTAGAAGCAACTCTTTTAATTTGAGAAGATGCATGAAAATACTTTGTATTATGATCACCTTCTTTAAGCCATACTTCTCTTAACTTTTGTCTCCAATATATCTCCTCACGAGCACATAAATCTTCCCATTTCCCCCTATAATTTTTTTTTCTTCTCATATAGCTGAACATCTAAACCATTTGCTATAATCTATTCATGGATTACTGTGAGTTCTTTGAAGATTAATTATTTTTGCTGAAAAACATTCTTAAGAACATTCACATTCCATTGTTTAATTTGCTGCTTAACATGAACCAATTTCTTCCATAACTAGAACATCTTTGTGCCTTGCTCAAATGGAGCATTTATCCACCATTGACGAAGAAGAGTCATGAACTCTGGATGTTTGAACCACATACTCTTAAATTTGAATGAAGACTTACCTTTGCAATATGATGCTTTCAAAATTTGAAGTGATACTGCATAATGGTCAAAACAAGAAATGTCAAAACCTCTGATTCCATCCCATTTTGCCCCAATAACCAATTTGAAGATGCTAAAAATCTGTCCAATCTTTACCACAATTTTCATAAAACCTTTCCGACGATTTGTCCAGGTAAATTTTCCCTTGACTGGAATTACATATTTTAAAGCATTTGTAACAATAAAGGAGCTAAAGTCTTTCATGGCTCTTGCTGGTGGACTAATACCTCTCGCTTTGTCTTGAAAAGAAGTGATGACATTAAAGTCCCCTCCTATTATTACCTTCACATCACCCAAATTGTTCAAAATCCTTGACAACTCACCCCACAAAATTTTCTTGTCATTTGTTGAAGATGGTCCATAAACATTGCATAACCAAAATTTGAGATCAAATTTTTTAATCTCAAGTAGTTGCCAAATTTGAGCATGCTGAGTGGTAATAACCCTTATTCCCTTCGGATTCCACAAGACAATTAAACCACCTAAAGCTCTTTGAGCTGGAGAATGCACCGATTTTCATCTTTGCCAATTCTTTATAGATATATCATGCATTGCCTTTGATGTTTTTGTTTCTTGCAATAAAACAATATTGGCTCCACAAGCATCAATTTTCTGCTTGATACAAGCATTTTTTTCAAGGGTTTTAATCCCCCTAACATTCCAAGATATAATATTCATTGCACTCAAGGAGATCAACCTCTCTCTTCGGGTGTTTACTTTATGGTTTTGAGATGGAATCAAAAATTGTTTTTTGAACACCTGTCTCTATTTCCTCTTGAATTTTAGCCAAATTTGACTTCCTTCCTCTTTCCTCGGTGAATTTTTCAGCACTAATTGAATTGGAGTCTAAGATAAGGACAAAGTATTCAAATAATCAAACTCCTCTTCCATAGGATCCACTAAAATTTCTTTAATTGGCTAAAAAACTACAATTTGGGTACTTTGACTACATTCCTTCTCCTTATGTAATGTTGTGGTTTCCCAATCATCCAGTGTTTCTACTTCCTCTACCATATGTTCCCTTTCATTATTGGATTCTACAACCCCCCAACCTACTTCTGCTACAACTTCCTCTGCTATCTGATCAAAAATATTAGAGCCTACTGAAACAAATATTTCTTCTACTAACGCTTCTAGGTCCATTTTCCTACCCATACCAACACTTTTCTTCTTAAAATGAGGATGAAATCCATCACCCACATTAATCAAATAAAAAATTGGACCATTTGATAAAGAAGACCGTTGGTTTATATCAAGCCTAACTAAAAGTGTACTTCCAAACTGAGGAAAGCAATTCTCAAACATCAAATTTTTAACTATCATAGCTATATGTTGCTTAGAGACTTGCGAAAGATCAAGCGTGTACAAGTGTAGAGAATAAGCCATAAATTTTTGCATCCAACAAACTATATTCTTATGTATACTACCAGACACAGACAGTATATTTCTTGGAAGTTTTTAAAGAAGATAAACTCCCTATTCTGGTTTGCCTTATACTAGATTTAACCTTAGTAAGTTGCAAATTATTATTTGAAAAAACCTCCATGCCCTTCCCCTCATACTGACTAGATCCAAAATATTTATGCTGACCCAAAATATCATACACCTTAGTTATATCCCCTTTCTAAATAGAGCACCCAACTTCTTGCTCATCCAAACTAGACTGCTCTACACAATTTCCATCAGTATGTCCAAAACCATGACAATTTATGCAAACATTGTCTGGAGTTTCAAAAGATAAAGATTGAGACCACTTACCATAGTGGGACTTAAACTGAATATGACTAGGAAAATCCTTTGTCAAATCCATTAATGCACAAACCCTCACTAATTTTGAAGGGTTTGCAAAGCACTTCAAGTCATGTTTAAGGGAAATACCCACATGATTAGCCATTATCTCAATCTAATTCAACTCTTTGTACTCCAGAGGAAGTTTGTGCATTTAAAACCAAAAAGGCACATATTTAACAACAAAATTTTCAGGTTTAAAATTTGGTACCCATGCTTGAACACTAAGACCAAAAAAAACAAAGAACCAATATTTTATTCTATAGACATTGTCCCTATGTTCTTTACTATGAAAAATAGCTACAAATATTCCCATGGCCTGGTCTAGATAAAACATTTTAAAAAGACCCTCCCATTCATTAAAGAACAACTCCTTAAGCATTTGAAGATTATGGATAACATAATAAAATTTACAAATCAATGCTTTTTCTCTAATATCTTTGATTTGTGAGTGTAACATATGATCTGGAAATGTAAGTTGAACCATATCCTTCTGATTTGATTCCCTGGCTTTATCTCCACCTTGTTGCAAATGCTCATTTTTTTAAGACTGATGGATGTTGAGTTTTTTCCTCTTGAGTTAATATCCCTTTGCACTTCCAAAATTTCTTACTTGATTTTCTCTGTTTGGCCGCTTTCTTCTATTTTTTCTTTCTTGATTTCCTGCGGCTTTCATTTTGTATTTATTTATTTGCAGGTACCTCCAAAACCCCCTTATCATTTTTCACTAGATTGGATGACTACGACTTATTGATGTAGAGTGGTAGGGACAACAAACACCCAACTATGATGGCAAAGAAACTCAACTTAAATGCTTCTATCAAATACTCTTACATGGAGCCTTAAACTCCATTACTCCTTAAGAGATCAACCCTCTCACACCTAGGGTTCACAAATTAGACCTCTTATAGACCTTGGAAACATTGAATCATGTATTTTTAGATCAAAAAAGGGATTTACAACCCTCTAGCACTTAGGTTTCAACAAACACCCAACACTATGGTGATTTAGACCCCTTTTTTCCAAAAGGCTAGTAGCCTTCACTCAGTAGGACAGTCAATTTAAAATCCACAAGGAGGACTGTTATGACACCAAACCCTTGGATTCAAACACCCCAAATGGACCTCTACCAAGTCTCAAAACCTTTTCCCATGACTCTCAAGGCACAAACCACAATAAGCCATTCTACCGCTGCTCCAAGAAACCTAAATCATAAACCTACACCTAGGTCTTGACTATCTAGGCTCTCCCCTTCATCCCAAAGCAAAAAATAAAAATTCTACAGTTTTTCCACACCTATTACCATCATTCCTAAGTGCCTCTTGAATAGATTCTTTAGATTCAAGCAAAAACTCACTTTTTTTTGCTTGTCAATTAGGCTTGCCACATAGAGATGTCAAGCCAAAAACATTGCACCACTTCCTCCAATCATCCTTTTGTTCTCCAATACCTTGATTAAATAGTAGTACAGCCTCATATATTCCATCCCACAAGGATTTAGCCACTTTACAATGTGGGAATGGAAGAAATCCACATTTTTATCTCAAAACCCTGATTTTAAGGGTTTTCAGACCACCTTGGAGTAAAATTAAGATATCTCCCTTATTACTCAATGAAATATCACCTCTCCAATGCTGAAAGAAAGATTATTCAATTACCTATCCAAATATTACATGATTCCAGAATTTTAAAAAATTTACAGACCGTACAAAGTACAAGATCAGCAAATTCTAAAGGAAAAACATGGGGTTTGAGACCACACGGGAGTAAAATTAAGATATATCCCTTATTACTCAATGAAATATCACCATTACAATGCAAAAATAAATCTTATTCAATTAAATTTCCAACCATTACACACTTCAAGAATAAAACAAAATGTACAAACCATACCAAGTACGGGATCGACAAATTCTATAGGAAAAACACAGAAATTGACAAACTCTCTATTGCAAACTCCTTACCAACTTCTTCAACAACCTTTCCTCAACCAAGAGAGGCATATTTGAAGCCTTTCCTCCAACATCCTCCAACTTCCATTTGAATTATTTGGCTGTTGAAAACATAATTAGACTTTATTTTTGACTCTTTAATGCCTAATTAAGGCAATTTAACCAACTTTCCTCAATTCGCCTACAAAGAGGCCTCCAAACTATATGAAAGGAATCCAAGATCACTCAATTAAGCAAGGTGATTCCCCTCAAGTGTCAAGTTACACCAAAGCATCCTTATTTCTTAATTTTACAAGGTGTACTAGACTTACAAAAGGAGGATAGAGTCCTTGTTTGTACAAAGAGTTCGTCACCAAGACCAAAATTCCACCACAAACCTAAGAGACCTATTACAAAGCATTGAAATGGTCCTTATGACCTTATTCTAACAAAAAAACAAGAAACAAAACACAACCAGAAATTCTAGGTCCATTAGACCCATGGGTGCTCCTGCACCACTTATTAGCCAGAGCTCTTTTTGTTTCCTTCCATACCCCTTGTTGCCACATAGAAGAGCGAGGATCACGATTATGCACCTTAGGAAAAAAACCCTATTGTCATCTGGAATTTGAATGCGCATATGTCACATTAATTTTGTGAGCTTCATTTTCTTGAAACCCTTGTTTAACAAAATTAGGGTTAAAATGACCATGATCTTTTACATTTTGTACATGATGCCTTGGATTGAAGGAGGCACCTCTTTTCTGCACCTTCAATTTATCCAAGGTCAAATTGTTTCTAGTTCTGAAATCACTCCGAGCATCTTCATAAAAGAGATTTAAATATTGGGAATCATCTTCCCAAACTTTCACATACTTATTAGGATGTCTTTAACCTCTCACAGAACCATCCTCAACACAAATATCAAAAATTGGTTGTTTTACATGAACTGACTTTTGAGGACGGAACAAAACCCAGTTTGTCCTGGTAAATCTATGCCTAATAGAAAAAGACCCAAAATCTGTGCAATTTACTTTATTTTCCCTAATGGGTCCTCAAAAAGCTTTCCTATTTCTGACAAAACCCTATGATTGATGAAATTTCGGACACTTGTGATTTTCTGAAAAGTTACCGTTGCTTCTACACTGCCTCGCCATTTGATCCCAATTATTATAGATTTTTTTAATAATTCTTAAAATGTGAATTTTATTTGAAAATATTAATGTTTTTTATATTTGGATCAAAAGGGTATTCTTTGATTTTTTTAAAAAATCTTAATTGAAAAGTTAAAAAACTCAAGGTTGATCAATGGTAGAAATGGAAATTTTATGGTTTTTGTATTGAAAAATTAATTAAAAAAATTGAATTGTGAATGCATATGAATGAATTAGAATGAAAAAAAACATGAATCCTTACTTATTTTTAAATTACAATCTTTTTATACTATGTCCAAAATTGTTATTCCACTTATTGCGTTGATTTTATATCACACTCAGATAGTGATTTGGCATGAGGAACCTAGGAGTTAAGGTATAGGGTGTAGAAAAATAATTGTTCTCATTGTTTTCCAAAATATCAAAGTGATTTTGAGGCTATAATAGGGAAGAATAATTAATTAAAAGTGATCATTAAATTTCATTGGGTAAATGAAATAAACAAAGATGTTAATTTGACAACATACTTGGAGTTGGAGTGCTTCTAAAGGCTCAGTATGATACATCAAGGAAATTCCACACTCCAAGAGTGGTTGGCTATCAATTGGGTACCCTGATAGGGTGACTAACATTCATACCCAATCTTACAGAGCCATACATCTACTTGGATGATACTATTTCTCTCACCTATAGGATCCTCATCCTTATTTTCATTAGATTTTGCATCCACTGATATATTTGACTTGTGCCATGTGTGTGTGATTGGCTGAAATCTTGGTTTCACATGTTCATAACTATGTTATATGTGCAATTATTGACATGTATATGCTATAGATGTGGTTCATATCTTATTCCTATTTGTTGTTGATGTTTCCCCTTTGGGCATGCTTATGCTATGATGGTTTAAATCATACCTATTTGAGATATTTATATTATATTGTGTATTCATAAATTTTGTATTTGTATGCTATGATGGTTATTTATAATGTCTGGCATGTGTGTGAGTGTGTGTTCTTGTGCCATATTATCTCCTAGCATGGTGGGGTGGACTTATGGATATCGCATGGTTGGATGACATGGAACTACTATTAGGGATAAAAAATAGAGGATTCTTCTTGGAGAGTGTGATGGATTCTCATGACACCTTTACAATTGTATATCATCAATTATCGAAAAAATATAAAAATTATAAAATGGATCCTTGTGACTATTGTAATAATGATTATGATAATATTTATTAATTCATGATGTGGGTTATAATCAATCCATGTTTAGGATGAGAGCCTTTGAATTAAATAATTCATAGATATCATCTTGTACTTTTTCATGGCTCATTTGGTTAGGGTGTTGGTATGTTTAGAATGCTAAAATCGTGATAATTGGCTATGTTATCTTTAATTTATTTAATGTTTTATATGGTGTTTATGGATGTTTTAGAGTTTGATTATATTCTTCCTACATGGGTTGTAAGGGTCCTATTATTTATTTTAGCACATGTCATGGGCTTATTATTTTTTAACTCTTTCACCACATTTGACTATGTGGTTGTTGGTAAAATAAATTTAGAGAATATTTCATTTGGGCATAAATTGAATTTCATGTGTTAAAAAATGTTTAATTATGGTTTATTTGGGATGCTAGTTATATCCACTCTCCCTATCCTTGAGTTTGAGTACATAAATCCACTATATGGTGGTATCATCATTTGTCATTTGGTTTATCCTCAAGAAGGGAGAGTGAGTGGGGTATGTTGTGAGTATTTTTGTTTCTCTCTTATGTCCTTGGACTTGTTTTGGATTCCTTTATTGATCTCCTTGTACTTTTGGAAGCATATTTTTTATTTGCACATGTTTTAGAGATTAGGTGTGATCTCCTAATCATCTATCTTAATTTTCTAAATTTGTATTTTTTTTTTTGAGTGTTTCCTATGTTATAGAAATGTAGTATATTATATAAGATGAGGTCCTTGGTGAGGGTCCTAGAACATACTTTCATTCAAGCTTTGTCTTTGAACATTAAATTTTTTCCTAGACCATAGTGCTAGATTAAAAATATAGCCTATAGTGTGGTGCATTGGAGTCCTTCCATGTACTAGTGTCCTTCCTAGGCATCATAGTTCTCTTGGTGACATTTTTTTAACCTTTTTTGTCAAATAGTAGGTATTTATAGTCATTTTTTAAGGAAATTTTGTAAACAATTTTTTTCCCCTATGTTTTTTGAGTTTTTTGATGTGAACATTTGGTTTATAGGTGTACCTAATTGGGATATATTCCTAATTTTGTATTAAGAAGAATGCCTTTTCATGAAAATTACTAGTTGTTAGTCTAGTATGTGGAGGTTTTGTATGTACTAGTAAAGTAACCTCTTGTATAAGTTCCAATTGGTATGGTGAGTGTTGTTGTGTGTGTTTAGGGTACAAATTCAATGTAGATGGTTTCCTCGTCTTACACTCACATTTTTTTCATGAGGGAACATGATTATGGGTTAGAAGGTAATCATTATTGTGGTATAATTCCATTATCTTGTAGGTTCTTGATGATGACTTACTCAAATGGCTCATAAGTCTTCAACTTATTATGATGTAGCATGGTCACTTGGTTTCCATGTGCTTTTGAGAAAAAATGCATAGAGTGTACAAGGTGATAAAGGTGTGTTCTATGTTTTTCTTTATATTTATTCATGCTTGAAGATGTTCTTGTGCGGTTTGGATGTGATGTTCAAAAGTGTTCAAAGGTGTTATATCCAGATTCAAGTTTTGGATCGTGAGGTAGTAGAAGATGTGTTTGATAGTGTTTGGCCTATGCTAAAGGTTGTCTAGGAGAAATGAAATTTCTCCACATTTCTCCATGTTGAATTTTTTGTCTTTTTGATTTGAGAATATGCTAATTTTCTTGTATTTATCTTTCCTTGGAAGGTTTTGTGTTCAACTATTCTACAATCTTGGTTTATGTGTTGTGTCTTAATGGCATTTTGATTGGTTGCACAAGATGATGGTATTCTCAATTGCATGTGCGCTAGTGTTGTTGAATATTTTGTTGGTGTTGGAATATTCTCAGATGTTGTGTGACATTGCTATGTGGTTTGTAGGATGTTTCTAAACTTTGTGAAGTGTGTATGTGGTTGCTTGGTAGTGCTAATATTGATTTGGTCAACCTAGTGTGTTAGCATTACTTTTGTGGTTGCTTGGTAGTGCTAATATTGATTTGGTCGACTTGGTGTGTTAGCGTTACTTGGAGATGTGTTTCATGGATTGTGTAAGCTTGGTGTAGCATGTAAATGTAGATTTGTGTCCTAATTTTTTGAATGCACAAAAAAAATGAGAGGTGGGGTGAATCACTTGCCCCTTAAAAATTTAAAAACCCTCATATATATTTAGATCCACATTCATTCATTAAACCCTTAAATCTATTATGATGAATTAACATGAAAAGTAAATAACAAAAACTAAAAAAACTTAACACCATACACAAGAGAACACTAGATTTACATGGAAAACCTAAGAAGGGAAAAACCATGATGAGGATTAGCTCACAATATAAGTAATATCAATACTGAATACAATAGGGCTCACTATCAGAGGGCTCATTGGCCAAAGAAGAAAGGATCATTGCCAAAATAGAAAAGAAGATAGAGAATAAATTTTACATAGAGAAAAGCATCTCAATGCAACAAGGAATCCACCACAATGACATCAACACCTTCACAGTCTGATTGAAGAATTGTAGCCACCTTTTTCTCATTGCATCTAGTAAAATAACGCATGAAACCTCACACTACACTTCTCAATTTCACACTCTAACACACTAAACTTTGCATCATTCACATCTATCTTCACATCCTTCAAAAAATAAACTCACACTTATAGGGCCTCAAACCTTGAAACCCTCTCTAAGGTTGTTTATGCACTTCAAGTGTACAATTCAAATTAGGTCAACACCAAAATATTTCCATGGAGGGAAGGAGTGAAGGAAAACCACACAATACCTTAGCTAGGACCCAAATCCATCTTCACATGCCACACCATGTTTCCACAAACAACTAAGCATCTTTGCATGTAGTGTAAACACTAGGTCAGTCAATACTTGTGAAAACACCATTAAAATTTTAAGTACACACTTCCTTTGATCTCACTATAACTCACAGACAAAAAATTTCACCTAAGAACACTTTAGAATGTTCCAAAAATACCCTAAAATATGACAAACTTCTTCACAACTTACATTTGAAGGATATACACACCCAATACATTCACACAATTCTACCATGCAATGTAACTTGAAAAACCATCTTCTGAAGCACCAAACCTCAAACCATATTGATTGAACAAATATACCAACACCAACAACACTCCTTCAAAATTGCAAGACTTCAAATATAACTACGAAGAAAAGAAAAGAAAAGACATTTATTTTAAACACCTTTGTAATGCACAGTCACATAGTGGTGAACACAAATTATTCTATACAATGATCCAACACACCATTTATTGAATAAAAAACCTTTGAACACCTCTCACCAACATATCTGAATCACACAAGTAAATCTTCAACCTAAAATAAATGTGGAGCAAAACTAGAACACAACTCTATCACCCAAAACACATTTGCAACACACTGTGTCCTCTTTTTATCAAATTTTCTCAAAAGCACTTGGAAACCAAGCACCAGAGACACATCCTCATCATCTTTAGTAATTCCTCATCCATAGATAAAATATTATCAAATAAACACTAGAGGTTGAAACCAATAGCTCTACTAATGACAACATAATGTAACTAATCAAAGCATCAACTGCTCACACTCTTGCAAAATATCATTCAACCACATACATCAATGACAACATCAACTGTTCATACTTCCAACAATCTCCCCCCTTTTCATTGATGACAACACATGATGTGAAAAACCATCAAAGACACAACTCGGAACACAAACACACTAAAAATCTTCATATTACTTCTCCCCTTGGAAAACTTATATTTTACACATCATTCTCTCCCCATTTGTATCTTGTTTCTCTCTCCTTGAAAGGCTTATGAATTTTTCTCCCCCTTATTACTTATTCTTTTTCACATGTTTCTCTCTCCCTCTTTGACATAAATGGAAAAGGACATAATATTTGTACTGCTTATTCTTTTCCTTTGAAATCAATCAACCTACTTATTTCTTCTCTACAATATCATCCCTTTATTGCTTTGAATAATCCCCCTTAGGATCACACACCAAACTTTACCAAATCAGCTACCACTATACAATGACAACTACACTCTTTTGACTACACCAAACAACAATGCTACTACCTACTCCCCCTAAGAGGTAGCCACCAACATTGGTCCAAAATAAAGAATGAAATACCTATCACCTTGAAGACTTATTATTCTTGTAGGACCACAAATATCTGTATGCACCAATTCCAAAAATCTAGTAGAATATTTTTCCTTTCCTTTGAAACTTTTTCTTGTTTTCTTTCTAATTTGACAACCCTTGCAAACAACATTGATAGGATTTACAATCTTTGGAAGATATCTCATTGCTTGAACTAAAATGATTCTTACCAAATTATCAAAATTAATGAGGCACATCCTCTTGTGTTAACCAAATTTCATTGATCTGAGTCATAGAACAGTAACCATCAACACCCTTAAGTTGATAAACATTTCCATATGTCCTTCTAGAAACAATCATAGTTCCAAACCCTTTTTCGATCTCACATCCATAATCCTAAAACATAAGATTGTATCCTTTTCTACACATTTGTCCAACACTCAAGAGTTTATTCCTTAAGCCTTTAACATAATAAACATCTTTAGTATTATGCTTGCCATCAAAAATGATTGAACCTATTCCACATATCTTAGCACCTGAATCATCACAAAATATAACAAGTCCTCCATCATACTTTTCAAGTTTAAAAAACCTACTCTTTTCTTTGGTCATATGGTTGGAGCAATCATTATCAATGATCCAATAGTTCTTATCTTGTCTAGCATGAAAAGAAGATACCAAAGTACCTTCAATTCTTTCCTTTATCTCCAGGGGGAATTCCTTCACACATCTTTCAAATTCAGTAGAATTAGATTCATCTTTTAAATCCATGAACAAGCATTCATCCTCATCATCTCCATAATTAGATTCATGATGAAAAATACTTGCATCTTCTCTAAAAAATTAGCTTTTCTTAATCATCTTAACTTTGTTCTCCTTGTTTTTGTCATTCACAACTATGTTTGGACATCTTGAAGCATAGTGACCTATCTTTCCACAACTAAAATATTTGAAAGTAAACTTACCTCTATACTTACCAGTACCCCTTCTCATCCTTCTTACAAAGTTAGCTTCCACATCATCAAGATCTTCCTAATCCAATTCTTCAGTCTTCTCTATTTTCGCAGCCTTAAAAGTAGTCTCAACTTCTGCACCATTACTTATACCAAATTCTCTCATTTCAAATGTAGTTAAAGAGCAATACAATTGATCTCTAGAATACTAATATAGATTTTTAGATTCTTCAATAGAAAAAAATTATGACTATAATCCTTAGGAAGGGTTCTAATAATTTTCTTTACCACTTTTGGTTCTTTGACTTTTCCTCCAAGACCTCTAATGGAGTTGACCACTTCATCTACCCTTTGCATATAACTTGTAATGTTTTCATCTTAAAACATATGCAGGTTCTCAAATGTGATCTTTAAATTCTACATCTTAGCTTGTTTGACTATATCATCTCCATAAATAATTTCCAAATTTTACCAAATTTCTTTAACAGTTTTCAAATCCACAAATTTCACTAATTCATAATTTGTAAGACTACTCAAGAGAGCATACTTTTCTTTACTATTGATTTCATAGGCCTTGAGTTCAAATTCAGTGGTCAAACCATTTGTAGGTATAGTGTATCCATAATTAATAGATTTCTAGACATCATATCCCAGATTCTCTAGAAAGCCTTCCATCCTTGTTTTCCATAATGCATAGTCTATTCCATCAAATATAGGGATTTCCTTCTCGTGTGTCATCCTATATCTACCTTAAGTGGTTAATATTTTCTCCAAGGAACCTTGCTCTAATACCAATTTTTGAATGCACAAGACAACTAAGAGGGGGGTGAATCAATTGTGCCTTAAAACTTCAAAAACCCTCAGACACATTCAGATCCACATTCATTCATTAAACCCTTAAATCTATTATGATGAATTAGCATTAAAAAAAATAACATAAACTAAAAAATCTTAACACCATACACAAGAGAACACCAGATTTATGTGGAAAACCCAAGAAGGGAAAAACCACAATGAGGATTAGCTCACAATATAAGTAATATTAATACTGAATAGAATAGGGCTTATTGATAGAGGGCTTATTGCCCAAAGAAGAAAGACTCACTGCTAGAATAAAAAATAAGATAGAGAAGAAATATTACATAAATAAAAGCATATCAATGCAACAAGGAATCCACCACAATGAAATCAACACCTTCACTGTCTGATTGAAGAATTCTAGCCACCTTCTTCTCATTGCATCTAGTAAACTAACACATGAAATCTCACACTACACTTCTCAATTTCACACTCTAACACATTGTACTTCACATCATTCACATCTTTCACATTAATCTTGACATCTTTCAATAAATCAACTCATAGTTATAGCGTCTTCAACCTTGAAACCTTCTCCAAGGTCAACTATGCACTTAAAGCATGCAAATCCAAATAAGGTTGGCATAAAAACATTCCCATGGTGGGAAGCAATGAAGGTGAACCACACAATACCTTAGCTAGGGACCAAATCCATATTCACATGCCATGCCACAATTCCACAAAAAACTAAGCATCTTCACATGTAGTGTAAACTCTAGGTCAGTCGATACCTGTGAAAACACTAGTAAAATTTTAACTACACACTTCCTTTGATCTCACCATAACTCGCAGACAAAAAATGTCACCTGAGCACACTCTAGAATGTTCCCAAAACACCCTAAAATCTGAAAAACTCCTTCTCAACAACTTTCACCTAAAGAATGTACACACCCAGTACATTCACATAATTCTATCATGCACACTAACTTGAAAAACTATCTTCCTAAGCACCAAACCTCAAACCATATTGACTAAAAAAAGATAAAAACACCAAAAAAACTCCTTCAGAATCGTAAGAATGCAAACATAACTGCAAAGAAATGTGAAGAAAAGACATTTCTCCCATACACCTTTGCAATGCACAGTCACACACTAGTGAACACAACTTTTTATGCACAATGATCTAGAAAACCATTTATTAAATACAACACCTCTCACCAACATATTTTAATCATATAGGTATATCTTCAACCTAAAAGAAATGTGGAGATAAACCAAAACACAACTTTGTCACCTAGAACACCATTGCTACACACTATTTCCTCTTTTTATCATTTTTTCTAAAAATCACTTGGAAACCAAGCACCAAATAGACATCCTCATCATCTTCAGTAATTCCTCATCCATAAGCAAAATATTATCAAAGAAACACTAAAGGTTGACACCAGTAGCTTTACTAATGACAACATAATGCAACTAATCAAAGAATCAACCACTCACACTCTTGCAACAATCTCATTCAACCAAAAACATCAATGAAAACACCAACTTCTCATACTTGTGACATGGTTAACCCTTGGTGTGGTTCATCTTCACTTCTTTCCACCATAGAGGTTTTTGGTGCTGACCTATTTTGTGGTTGCATGTTTGAGGTGTATACATTTCATTGAGATTGACTTGGAGAAGGTTGTTCATGGTTGCAAAAGGTATATATGCAAGGTTATTTGTTGGAGAAATGCTTGGTGTTTGGTGTGGTGTGAAATTATGTGTATGTGATCAAGTGTTGATATTTGAGAGTGAGCATGAACACCTATGACTACTAGAAGTAGTGAGAAAAAGGTATCTACATTTCAGTGTGCCTAAATTTACTGGAGGTAATGAGTCAAAGGTTGTGTATGGTGTAGAGTTTTTGTGGTGGATTCTCCTATTTCTCTAAGGTAGTGAACCTGCTTGTAATGTTTTCTATATATTCTCTTTCTATCAAGGTAGTGAACCCTTGTCTCATTTGGATAGTGAGTCCTTTGGATCGTGAGCCCTTCCAATAGTGAGCCTTTTGTAATCAGTGTTGATATTCATATATATGTGAGTTAATCCTCACCATGGTTTTTCCTTGATTAGGGTTTTCCGCATAAAATTTGGTGTTCTATTATGTATAGTTTTTGTTGTGTTGGGGTTTTATTTATTTACATTCATGTTGATGCTTAATAAGGGTTTAAAGATTAATGAGGGTTTGAAGGTTTTAAAATAAAATTGATTCACCCCCCTCTGAGTTGTCTTGTGTGTCTAACAGTGTTGGTCTCTCCTCATGGTGTAAATTTTAAATAGATGATAGTTTTGGTGGTGTTATTGTTACCTATTTTCTGCTACAGCTCAAAATAGGTAGAGCTAAATTGTAAATTCACTTAAAGGTACACCAGATACAAATTTTCTCACTTAAGTGTCCATTATTGTGAAAAAGATTGATTACAAGTGAGTTTTAGTTTTATTATGTAAATACATTTCAAATAATATTATACATTTTCATAAGAAATGCTAAATTATTCATATTGCAAAAACATGAACTCCCACACAAGCCATGGGAGTAACTAAGATATACTATAAGAAAATGGTGGATGCAAAAAAGAGATGTACACTATACAACTGAAGATAATATAAACATAAGGAAATGAGTGATTCGTCATTGCCTGGAATGACGAATCATCATTTCAATTATGTGGTGTCTTCATGCATTTAGCTCTAGTTGGTACAACTCCTGCTTTAGTTCCAAAGGCACCTTCAAAATTGTTAAAATGTGGTGTTAGAGCAATGAAGAATCACTATTTTCCTCATGTCCACATTACCAACAAAAATATATCTTACATCCTATCGGGAATTAATCACATGATCAAGTTAAGAGAGCACAAAGGAGGAAATATCATGAGAGCCTCTGCAATTATTGTTTTGATCTAACATTGTTTGTTTCCTATGCAGGTACAAGACAAGTCATGCTATAGAGATTTTCATTCATTAGATATGTGGAGCGAAATGGGCTCCCATAAGGGTTGAGCCCAGCATATCAAGATAACACTCTCTTATTTACATGAGAGTCATCAATATTCATAATAGTCATCAAGAAGGACTGTTGTAACAAAGAAAAGCTCATGAAGTAGTCCTTAATTTACAAGTGATGAAAATAGATTGAGCAAAGCATCTTCTTTCTCATCATTTAGAAGAACAATCAAAAGCATGGCAAGAGATCATCAACTTTATTGTTATCTTATTTCAGCTCTACATTGCATTTCAATGAGGTATTGAGCCCCTTTATATTGAAGGGAAAATAGGGCATCAACTCATTCAAACTATTTCTAACAACTTTTCAAGTATATACATAGTTTGTAAAAGACTTGAAATAAACAAACATGGAAAATGGAGCATCATCATCAAGAGAACAATCCACATAATATATCAAGAAGATAGTCTATGTGACTGTAATGGGAGCATTATCACATAAAAGGATCAAGAGGCATCACCAAAAGATCAAAGAGATACAAAAAAGACCATGATAGTCCAAAGGCATGAGAGATAGCCATGAAGTTCATTAGGAGTCTTAAAAGCCTAGTGAAAGCTTTAGATGAAAATACAGATTTGGAAAAACAAATGACTAAGTGGGCTCTATGCTTTGGGTCATCAATCGTAAATGAGCACTATTATGTGGAACAAGTCATGTTACTAAATGTGCCAAAGGATGTGAATGATACACCAAAAGGGGTCACTCAAAGGTTGCAACAATGTTTGAACAAAGTCAAAACCCCTGCAAGGTGGGTTTTATGAAGACCTTTATGGGAACTCCTTTGCTAGACAGGTTGATGCCTCTAATACAATATGCTATAGAGGGTATGAGACCTTTCTTATTTCTATAATATATATGAAACAAAAGAGGATCTAAGCTTGTGGATTCAAGCAAAAACCCATAAATACCATTATCAGGGTACTGCTACAAAATGAAAGGGGAAAGCCAAAAATTCATTTTTTGTGCAAACTCAACGTACGAAACCCTCCATTTCTCATGCAAATGAAAGAAAACCCAGAATGATACAATACTGACCACGACTTATCAGGGTTTTTAGAACCAAGTTTATGCCCTCAACAATTTTCAAAACCCATCTTTTTGCCTTGCAAATAAAATGACCCATTTCTTCTTCCATTTTAAAAAAAAATTATACACATAAATGAATGAAGAATGCCATGGCTCAACAATGCAAGTGTGGCCTCTTATATAAAGTCATTTTTCTTTGTTTCTGGAGGTGGGCTTAAATTAAGGGTTTTGCATATTATGTTACATACAGTGAGAAAATCGAATACCCAGATGAAGGAAGAGCATGCGATGGTAAAGAACAACATGTTCCTTTATTTTGTTCACTATGAGGCTCGATTAGAGCACATTATACAATAAATTTCTCAAGAAGATGTAGTTTAAATGTAGAATATCTTACCCATCATTTTCTGTTGAGGAAAATCATCTAAAACCTGTGTATGGCTTCCAAAGGGTTCTCCAATGGAGGCGTCCATGGCAGCCCCAACACCAAAAATATCAACAGAGATTGAAACAAAGAGAATACATCAGAAAAATAAATGAAGGTTGTGGCCATAAGGCCTGTAAATGTTTCAATTGGAAGTGTTTCTCAGAAAGAGTTCAAATGCCAGATTCGTAACTGAGAAGCACTTGCCACATTTTATCTAAACACAATCTCTCAAAAAAAGGATCATCAGAAGCAAAGAATGGTGAAGTTTCGAGCTGAAATCCTATCCATTGGTGGCGCAACATCAAGCTTCTTCAAAATGAAAAGTGAAGAATGAAACAATGATTAGGGCTTGAGTAGTTTTGACTTGAAGCCCTAATCATAATGATATTTTTGCCTTATGTTTTTCAAAACATTAACATTGATGTTTTATTAGTGCCTGTGGTCTTGAATTTTTAAGTCAATCGACCTAATCATTTTAGGGGGCCCATGGACTAAAGGTGATAATATTACCTTTGATATTTTCATTTGAGATTAAAAGCATTTTGCACTAAAGCATGTGCTTTGTGAAGGCTACACGAAAAAATGTAATATCACTACATGTTACAGTGAGGAGGCACTTAGCATGTATTTCTTGCATGATTGTATGAAAATCAAACTATGAAATTAAATATTAAGGATGATATTTTATTATTACCTTAATATTTACTATGTAATGTAAATAAAGGAGGACTATCACATGTAAACATTAAAATAATCATAAAATTGATTATCTTTAATATCCAATCAAGCAGTTCTCTTTTTCTCAAAATCATGCAAGAAGACAAGTAAGGTGAACTGGAGATCCGATCATACAAATCATGAGGGTCGAGACTTGAGTCTCTTTTTAGTTAGCTAAATGTGCAAGGTCAGTGGGAGTCATTTTTTAGTTATCTGAGGATCACATAATTTAGAGCCATTTTGCATGGAGTTTCCTATGAGAAACTTCAGTTTCACATCAGTTCTTAGGATGTTTTCATCATACACATCCAGACGATGAGTTTGCAACATTCAGAATTCAATTTGCTTTAGTTCTGGGTCTACTTTTTGAGGCTTTTCATGTTTGCTCGTGAGGATATTTCTTTGAGATATTTTACACTCTCAATTGGCTTTTAGTTCCACCTTCTAGCACTTTGTTGCTATCTATTTTATATATGGAAAAAGACTGTCTTTTTTCTAGCAGTTTTTGTTTTCTACCTTTGCATTCTACAAAGAAGACTTCTTGTAACTCATTTTTTACAGTTTATGATATTTAGCAGGTCTTACAAGTTATCTTAGAGTATCAATTGCAGACTGTTCCTTCTTTTATCATTACAAGTTAGATATTAGCCTTCTCAGATTCAGGTGTTTTGCCTTTATGAATGTTTTGGATGCAAATGTAATGTGCTTGATATCAAAGCCTTTAAGTTTTTGTCACATTCATGAATGCATGTACACGAAAAAAAAAAATCTTAGTTGCAGGTCATAAGTTGTGCTTTTAGTTTATCCTCATCTTTAAGTTGTGAAAATACCATTTTCCTTCCTAATGAATAAATTACCAAGCCTTCTTGTGAATCACTGATGCGATTAAATTGCCCGATCTGAGTTGTGAAAATAAACTTCATAAAGAATTAGTTGTGAATCAATCTTCTTATCAAGTATCAATTAGGCACATCACCCAGATTTAATTTAGTTTTGCATTCATTTCAACATTTTCTTCCCTTTTCCATCCAGTTACATTAAATAATCAAAAAATCAAAAGGGGAGCCAACCCATAATTTGGAGGTCTAGTTTCACAATAGGGTACCTACAACCTGAAATTAGTCCAATGTTACACGGGATTGCAGAGATTTTTAGCCTTGCATATGGGTGCAAATCCCTGTGATAACAATTATCATTATTTGGGCTGACGGACTTGTTTCATTCCTCAATGACCAAATCCTAATTAATTAATTTTAATTTGGAGGATGTGTTATGATATGTTTGGATCTTGTAATGTCATATGTTAATCCACAAAAAAATACTTACAATAATATATATGTTTGGAGCCAACCAATATGATATCATACGTTTCTTCTAAAAAGTTATCTTGGAGTTGACCTAATTGAGGTTTTGAGTTGTTGCAGAGGATATATATAGAAGATCAAACTTATTTGTGAAATTTGAGTGGTTGAGAGAATTGAAAATGATAATTATTTTGAATATGAAGTGTGTGAAGTCAGTGTGAAGGGTTAATTATACGAAAAAGAGACCACAACATCAACATATGTTGGATGCTTCTTCTTAGCAGTTCAGATTCTTATTTATTAGTATAAATTTTATGTATCCTACTCTGAGACAATGAGTCTCATAAGGTCTTTTGTATCTTTCCCTAAGTTTGTATACCTTAGTCTACAAGTCCAGAGGCAATGAGCCTTAAACAACATTATAATTCTTGTTAGCAGTAAGCTATATATATTATGATTTAATCCTCACCATGGTTTTTCTCTCATTGGGTTTTCCATCTAAAAATCCTGGTGTCTTTTGTGTGGTGCATGTTTTTATCATATGCTCCTTTTTAGTCTTTGTGATGTGTTGTTTAATCTATAAATTGAAATGGTTGAGTTTCAATATATGTTGAGTCATCCCCCCTCTTAGCACACCATTGTGTTCAATAATCTCTATATTTTTTAAAGTTTTTTAGTGTTTCTGATGTTTTAATGGATTAGGACCCTTTGAAAGGAAGCTAGGTAAGTCGAAGCAACTTCCTACACCAATATAAACGGGGGAGATAATGAAAAATTTAATTTTAAACCCTTATTAGTTACAATGTGAGATGCACATTCATTTACTTAATCAATTTACGTAAAATAAAAGATAAAAATGCAATAAAGAAATATACCATAACACCAGATATACATGGGGTAAACCATTTTCATGAGATAAAAACCCCACACTCCAAAAGTACATCCCTTTGTATTATCAATAATCAAATATGGTTAAAATAAAATCTCCAAGGCTAAGCTCATTAATAGGAGTCTTCAATCAATGGTCCAAGATTTTGGATTCAATCTATTAGCGTAACAATACTTGTAAATAATTTGTACCTCTACATACAAATGCACAAGTACCCAATATATAGACTTTATAATGCAAGATGATAAGAAACCAAAGGTGGATTCCTAGGATTGTTACATGATAAGAATCCAACATTGTCATGCTCTCAAACAAACCTCATTGACACAAAATTTTCCTACATGCATGCATCACCTTTGCATGTAAAGCATCACATAACTGTGACCCACCTTCCATAGTCTTCTTCAATTCCAATAACTTTTGTCAACATGTATAGCCCCTTTGAACATGCAATATGCCTTACATGCATGCAAACACCTTGCATGCATATTTTTCTCCATCATATGGGGCCTACCTATCATTAATTTATCATACTTGACTCTTATATCATCATAATCTAACATTAGATAAACCGATCATCAAACATATATCAATCAATCATAAGAACTCTTACAAAATGAGAAATGCCACCAAATTAGCCTCTAATTGGGTCCACCAAGTATAATTCCTACTTCAATATATCTAGCTTATATTTCATATAATAATCTCTATGTAGGATGTCACCTCAACTGGTAGGTCCCACAACATGACTTGAAATTATTAGGAAACAAACATTAGCATAAAATAAATAAATAAACACCAAATTAAATGCTAGGGATTTCAAAGGTTGAGACACAATAATCACAACATTCTCCCACTTTTCAAATAAATTTCAAGAGTCAATCATCAATCAACTATTGGGGGTCATGAGGCCCATGGAATTGCAACACCATCTAAAATTCTATGTGCTCAAATGCTTTGCGAATGCATCTATAACATTCACCAAAGTTTCAAATTTCTCTAGTTTCTGTTGAAATGCACACAAGAAAATTGAGAGGGCGGGTGAATCAGTTGTATCAATTCTTTCCACTTATAAACTTAAACAATTTCACTTTAACTTCAATATGTTATTAAGTGTAAACAAGAAATGCAAATAACAAAAACACAACACCAGAGACACCAGATTTATGTGGAAAACCCAATGAGGGAAAAACCACGGTGAGGATTAACTCACAATATAGAAGAATGCAAATCCGGATAAAAATACTCATTGCGTGAGGGATCATTGCCCATATATGTAGGCTCACTACCTAGATTAAGGGCCCACTGCTTTAGGAATCATTGTCTAGAAAAGGAGGCTCACTGCCTACAAAAAATTACAAAGAATTAGATAAAGATCCACCACTAGGAGTTCCACACACTTCACAACTTGAACAGAAGAATATAAATACAATTAAGTTATGTTGCTGCACTTTTCTCTTCCACACTTTTCTTTTCACACTTATTCACACACTCTTCTCTTTCTCAAATTGAATGATGGATGGATGATCAATTCACATCAACTTGATTCACTTATATACCATCTTCAACCTTAGAGACATTCATAAAGTTGGCTATACAATTACAAATTACAAATTCAAACAAGATCGACTACTCAAAATTCTCGCGGTGGATAAGAATGTGAGAGGACCAATTACATATGTAATTTAGGACCCAAACACCATCTTGGATCATGCACACACTTTCAAAAATTGATGCACAAACATAATGTAACGTGTAAACACCAGGTTGATCAAACCTAATGAAAACACTGATGAACTTGAAGTACATGCATTGCCAACAAGATAATCTCATGCGGATGGCCCAACATGCTTCACCAGTCATTTTACCATATTAAAGAATAAATTAGATACATCTGCAACATCTTCAACAAACTTCATTCACAGAGAATACTTCACCAGTCCAACCAGGACAACCAGTAAGAATGTTGGAGCTCTGGAGTAGGCCTTCCAGAGTGAAAAAACACATACAACTTTGCCAGAATACAAAAAACAAACCATATAGTAATCTCCCAGATCCGCAAGATCTGAAACAAAATACTAGAGGACTTTGGAGCCAAAACATTTCTCCCAGTCAATAGCCAGATAACTCTGCAAACCCAATTCACATACCGGTGAACATAACTTCTACTCTCCATCAACCTAGAAGTTGAAACCTTGAATATACAATCCATTTAAGCTCAAGAAAACACCTATAAAACCTCATAGGAGAAAGATAAACACAAAGGAAGTGTGGGCCACAATATCGGATTGTGCTTAGAACACACTTCAACACTGGTTTACATCATTTCTCAATTTTCTCAAGAGAGCTTGGCAAATACACAACTTTCTCAACCTATATAGTGTTGAAATCAATGGAAACATTAATTACAACACCATCAAACATCTCCATACTTGCAACAATCTCCTCGTTTTTCATTGATGGCAACATATGATGTGAAAAAAAACCCATCAAAGATAGAAAACATGATTCTTAGGAGCGACAACCTGCCAAGAATAAATAATGCATGATCTCTCTCCCATATCCTACATGATTTTTAGAAGCAACAACCTACCAAGAATATAATTTCCATATGATCTCTCTCCCCCTTTGACATCAATGGAAAAGGAAATTATTTCCATATAAATCTATGTTCACTCCCCCTAAAGAGTACACCCACAACACATACTACAACAATGCATTTCTCTACTCCCCCTGAGGAGTAGACCTCAATCATTAGTCCAAAACAAATAAGTCTATGAATCCACTGGACTGATACACCAGCAGATGCACTTAGTTCAAAGAGGGAGATGCAGAAACCCCTAGCTTCCCTCTGATATACTCAAAAGTATCCTTCAGAAGGGCCTTAGTGAATATGTCTGCAACTTGTTCTTTAGTAGGCACATATTCAAGTCTAACTTCATTCTTAAACACCCTCTCCCTCAAAAAGTGATACTTAATAGATATGTGCTTTGTTCTAGAATGCATTACCATATTCTTTGTTATGTTTATAACACTTGTATTGTCACAAAAGATAGTAGTAGGTTCATCACTCATCACACCTATGTCCATCAAAGTCTACTTCATCCACACAACTTGTGTACAGTAGGTTGTTGCTGCAATATACTTTGCTTCTGCAGTAGATAAAGAAACTGAATCTTGTTTCTTGCTCAACCATGCAACTAATCTTCCTCCAAGGAAGAATGATCCTACACTTGTACTCTTTTGGTCATCTAAACATCCAACCCAATCAACATCAGTGTAGGTATTCAATGTAAAATCATTGTCCTTCAAATACCATAGCCCAAAATATGGAGTTCCTTTAAGATATCTGAATATCCTTTTCACGGCTATAACATGTGCTCCCTTCAGTTCTACTTGAAATATTGCACCTAAACATATTGCATGCATAATGTTAGGTGTAGTAGTAGTAAGATACAACAATCCACCAATCATAGATTTGTACATGCTCTGATCAACTTTAGTAGATTCAACATCCTTAGTCAACTTACAATGAGTTACCATAGGAGTACAAACTAGTTTAGAGTCATCCATTCTAAAATTCTTCAACAATTCCTTAACATACTTTGATTGTGAAATTTATATCCCTTTGTTAGTTTGATTAACTTGAAGTCCAAGGAAGAAATTAAGTTCACCAATCATAGATATTTCAAATTATTTTTGCATATCATCAGCAAACTTCTTACACATACCTTCATTTCCACCAAAAATGATATCATCAACATACACCATAATTATCAACATCTTACCTTTCTCAATATTAAAGTAAATATTGATGTCTGTGGACCCCTTAATGAATCCCTATTTTGTCAAGTACTTATCCAACCTAGCATACCAAGCTCTGGGAGCTTGCTTCAGACCATATAAAGATTTCTTCAATTTAAAAACCATGTTTGGTTTATCAGATAGTGAAAAACCTTCTGGTTTCTCCATGTATACTTCTTCTTCCAGTTCCCCATTCAAGAATGTAGAATTGACATCCATCTGATATACCTTGAAATCTTTATGCGCTGAAAATGCCAAGAACATCCAAATGCCTTCAATTCTTGCTACAGGTGAAAAATTTTCTTCCCTTCAACCTATGAATATCATTTACATACCAGTCTTGCTTTATTCCTAACCACTTCACTATCTTCATTCAATTTGTTTTTGAAAACCCATTTGAAACCAATCACATTCTTGTTTGTAGGTCTAGGGACTAGTTCCCAAGTCTCCTTCTTCTCTATCTATTGTAATTCCTCTTTGATTGAGTTCATCCAAATTTCAACATTACATGCTTCATTCACAGTCTTAGGTTCTATCTTAGAAAGTAAACACAAGTTTACCTCAACCACTTTGTTTCTTGTCTTCACTCCTTCATTTGTGTCTCCAATTATCTGATGCTCTAGATGATTTTTTTGAACATATTTAGGAGTCTTCGGTGTAGTTTCCGAATTCTCTTCTTCTTCTTCACTTTGTTCTTTCTATTCCTTCTCTTCTTCTTGAACTTTCTCATAGATAGGTTCATCAAGTTCAACTTTAGTTATCTCCATTGGTCTATACATAGATTCATCAACTTCGCATTAGTACTTTCAATGATTTTCCTAGCCTTTTATTAAAACATCTATAAGCTTTGATGTTATTAGAATAACCAAGGAAGATTCCTTCATCACATATAGCATCAAACTTTCCAATATTTTCTTCATCTCTTCTAATGTAACATCTACTACCAAATACCTTAAAGTATTTCATAGTAGGAGTCTTACCAGTCCATAACTCATAAAGAGTCTTAGTGTTGTTACCCCTAATTTGAACTCTATTAAGAATGTAAAAAAAGTATGTATAGATTCTCTCTAGTACACATCAGAAACATTTGATTCTTTCATCATGGTTCTAGTTTCCTCTTGTACAATCTTGTTCTTTCTCTCAACAACTCCATTTTGTTGTAGGGTTCTAGGAGTAGAATAATGTCTTTTTATGCCATGCTCTTCACAAAATGCATTGAATTCACCAGATGTAAACTCTCCACCTCTATAAGATCTTAAAAATTTAATTCTCAGATTTGCATCATTTTCTACTCTTGCCTTGAACACCTTAAATCTATTAAGAGCCTGAGATTTTTCTCTAAAAAATGTAACCCATGTCATCCTAGAGTAATCATCAATTAAAAGCATAAAGTAACTATCACCATTCAGGCTACCTGTTCTTGTAGGACCACATAGATCTGTATGAATTAATTCAAGGATTCCTGTAGAAGATTGATCTTTTCCCTTGAAACTACTTCTTGTTTGCTTTCCCATCTGACAACTTCTGCAAATTGAATTAGAAGGCTTTGTGATTCTAGGTAGATCTCTCATAAATTTTCTAGAACTGATTCTAACCATATTATCAAAATTCACATGTCTCATTCTCCTATTCCATAACCAACTCTCATTAATCTATGAAATAAATTTTTTTCCATCACCTCCTTTAAGTTGATAGATATTTCCATAGTTCTTCCAACTGCAACCATAGTTCTAGATCCTTTTATGATCTCACAAGTGTTATCCTAAAACACAAGCCTAAAACCTTTGTTGCACATTTGTCCAACACTTAAGGGATTATGTCTTAAACCCTTCACATAATAAATATCATCAGTATTGTGTTTTCCATCAAAGCTAATCGTTCCTTTACCAACAATATTAGCACCAGAGTCATCTCCAAACATGACTATACCTCCATCATACTTCTCAAGTTTAGTAAACTTACTCTTATCTCTAGTCATGTGATTTGAACATCCGTTGTCAATTGCCCAAAAATATTCATCCTATCTGGCATGAAAATAATTCACCAGAGTACCTTTTGTTTCATCTTTCTTGTTCTCTGGACCATATTCCTTTCCACATTTGTTTTCCAGGGCTAGAAACAATACTTCATACTTATCTTCCTCAAGGTCTAATTCATTATCAAAAATACCTGCATCTTCTTTGACATAATATAACTTCTTATCCTTGTAGTTAATGTTATTACCAACCTTATTCTTCTTTTGTGTAGCTCTATTAGGACATCTTGATGCATAATGACCAATATTTCCATAGCTGAAACATTTAAAAGGCAACTTACCTTTGTATTTAACAATACCTTTCTTCAATCTCCTTGTGAAATTATCTTCCAGATCCTCTGTATCATCTTCATCATCTATATTCATTACTTTAAAGGTTGTTTCAGTCTTCTCCTTTTCTCTTGAAAATTTTCTCATCTCAAATGCAGTCAGGACACCAAATAGATGTTCCTTAGTAAATTTCTTCGGATCATACTATTCTTCAAGAGAAAAAATCTTGTCACTGTAATTGTCTAGTAAGGTCATTAAGATCTTCTCAATTATATTCTCATCCTTCATGCTACCACCTTGATTCTTGATTTTAGTCGCTATAGTCTCAACTCTTTGATAATAGCTCACAATGTCTTCTCCATCTTCCATTCTCATCTTCTCAAATTTTTGCTTAGCAGTTAGTTTCCTTGAAAACTTTACTCTCTCATTTCCTTCATAAATGTCTTTCAACTTTTCCACATTTCATATGCAGTAGCTAGAGAAATAAATTTTGATCTTTCATTTTTAGATAATGCACTAAAGATAGTAAACCTCACTTTTTCATTCTCTTCAAAAGCTGCAACCTCACTGGATGTTGGAATCACATACTTTGTCTCCACAACTTTCCATTTATTGAAACTAATTCTTCTCATATGTTCTTTCCAGTCACTATAATTAGCTCCATCAAACATAGGAAGCTGCAACTTGTGTGCCATCTGATCTACCTCAAGCGGTTAAGCTTTTCACCGAGGAACCAGAGCTCTGATACCAATTTTTGAAATGCAAAAAAGACAACTGAGAGGCGGGGTGAATTAGTTGTATCAATTATTTCAACTTTTAAACTTCAACAATTTCACTTTAACTTCAATCTATTATTAAGTGTAAACATGAAATGCAAATAACAGAAACACAACACCAGAGACATCGGATTTACATGGAAAACCCAATGAGGGAAAAACCATGGTGAGGATTAACTCACAATATAGAATAATGCAAAACTGGATACACATGTTCACTACCCGAGGGCTCACTGCCCAGATATGAAGGCTCACTACCCAAATTAAGGGCTCATTTCCTTAGGACTCACTTCCTACAAAAAATTACAAAGAATTAGATAAAGATCCACCACTAGGAGTTCCACACACTTCGCAACTTGAACAGAAGAATATAATAGAATTAAGTTCTGTTGCTTCACTTCACTCTTCCACACTATGATTTTCACACTTATTCGCACACTCTTCCCTTTCTCGAATCGAATGATGGATGGATGATCAATTCACTTCAACTTGATTCACTTATATACAATCTTCAACCTTATAGACATTCATAAGGTTGGCTATACAACTACAAATTACAAATTCAAACAAGGCCGACTACTCAACATTCTCATGGTGGATAAGAATATGAGAGCACCAATTACATATTTAATTTAGGACCCAAACACCATCTTGGATCACACACACACTTTCACAAATCGATGCACAAACATAATGTAACGTGTAAACACTAGGTCAGCTAAAACTAATGAAAACACCGATGAACTTGAAGTACACACATCACTAGCAAGATAATCTCACACGGATGGCCCAACATGATTCACCAGTCATTTTACCATCTTAGAGAATAAATCAAATACATCTTCAACAAACTTCATTCCTGGAGAATACTTCACCAATCCAATCGGGACAACTAGTCAGAATACCAGAGCTCCGGAGAAGGCCTTCCAGAGTGCAAAAACACTTGCAAATTTTCCAAAATATAGAAAACTAACCATATAGTAATCTCCCAGATCCACAAGATCTGAAACAAAATACCAAAGGACTGCGGAGCCAAAAAATTTCTCCCAGTCAACAACCAGATAACTCTACAAACCTTTTCACACACCGGTGAATATAACTTCTACTCTCCATCAACCCAGAAGCTGAAACTCATAATATATAATCCACTTAAGCTAAAGAACACACCTATAAAACCTCATAGGAAAAAGATAAACACAAAGGATGCACAAGCCATAATACCAAATTGTGCTCAGAACACACTTCAACACTGGTTTACATCATTTCCCAATTTTCTCAAGAGAACTTGGCAAATACACAACTTGCTCAACCTGTACAGTGTTGAAATAAATGAAAACATTAATGAAAACACCATCAAACATCTCCATACTTTCAATAGTTTCACCTTTCCATCTTACACCATGTCACAAACAAAATGGAACTAAACATCAATGTGCTTCATTCCAACATAAAAGGTAGGATTATTTGCTAAGAAAATGGAACTATGACTATCTCAATAGATAGAAATCATCCTTGCATCAAACAAAACATCAAAACACATTTGTCTAAACCAAATGGATTACTTGCAAGCATGAGTAGCTATCATATACTCTACTTCTATCATGGGAAAAGTTACTACAACTTGTCACTTACTCATCCTACTGATAACACCACCAAACATTATAAACACATATTCACTAGTTGATCTTCTGCTATCAATGTCACCTACCCAATTCAAATCCATATATCCATGAATACCAATTGAATGGCGAGGTCTAGTAGGATATCCATGAAAAAAAAAAAAATACTCGAAAGTATCATGTAATTATTTGAAAAATCTCTTCACCACAACTCAATGTACCAATCCAATATTAACCATAAATCACTTGGGAAATGTCTAACGTTATACAAACTATGACATACATCAAACTACCAACAAAACTCACATAAGGTAATTTTTTCATGTCCTTCATCTCAGTAGGATATTTTGGAAAATCCTCCATAAATAACTTCATCCTTGCATAATATGAACAACTATCCGTCTACAAGTTGTCATGCAAAATCTCTCCAACACTTAATTTACACACTTAATTTTGTTGATATGTGGATCCTGATTAGACATGGCCTCTTTTCTCAACACATTTTCCCCAAAATTAATTAACAGGGGATTGAAAGGAGGTCAAAGCTCCTCTTGCGGGGTCCAGGAGTATTATCCCCCCGCGGGGCCCCAAGGGCGGGGCCCATGGTGGGGGTCTAGAGGAAACACCCCTAAAGAAAAAATTGATTAGTTTTATTAAAGAAATGTTGTTATCAGATGCATATATAATTTTGTTAAAAATAGTTGTAAAAAATACGCAAAAATGAAGAGTTTTATTCCTGCAAATGAAATTGAATAGCCATGGTTTTGAATATCCCGAAGCAAAAGGCACACATGCGAATTCAAATAGTTATGTGAATTTTAGTTTTGTTGCTGAAAGTTGCATGCTTTGGTGTTAGGATTATCACAAGTTCAGTGATAAGCACACATAGCAGAATGTTTGATAAAATAGGGTAGTGAAATTATGGATTTTTTAGCGCACATTGCAGTTGTTTGCTATAGGTTATTGTATCTATAGTTTCATTGGAATTTGAATTAATAAAAATGATTGTTTTTTTTGGCTGTAGCTCAATGTAAGGGTAACCACATTAATTTTTTATATCAACTCTATTTTTTGTGAATTTATTTCCTCTATTTCATTTATCAAATATGTATTTAATTGATAGCTTTTACTCTTATTCTTGCCTATAATTCCTTTTAAATTTGACTTAGCCAAATATTTTTTCTAACTATGTCTCTTTTGATCTCCATCCCTAGAATGTAGCTAGCTACATCTAAATATTTTATTTCAAACCGTGTTGACAACTGAGACATCAAATCAGAGATTATGGTTTTACCATTCCCAAAAATGACATATCATCCACAGATAATGTAATTATGAGAATTAAATCATTATTAGTCTTATAATAAACGCAATGATCAAATTTTGACCTATGAAATCACAAAATAAATACATAGGTATCAAAATTTTGGTACATCTTAAGAGACTATTTTAGAGGATACAAAGACTTATTCAACTTGCAAACCAATTTTTCTTTCTCTTACCATGAAACACTCTAGCTATGATAGATATATTTCTTCCTCCAAGTCACCATGAAGGAAAGTTGTCTTTACATCCATCTTGTCAACTTCCAAGTTGTAATTTGTAGCAAGTGATAACAAAAATTGAACGAATTTCATCTTTTCTACATGAGAGAATATTTCACCACAATTAATTCCCCTCACCTTTGAATACTCCTTCATGATCAACTATGTTTTATGATTCTCAACACTACCATCAAGACCAAATTTTTTCTTCTGGGAATTTTCCAACAATGGCAGGCCCAACAAAGTGTGCTAAGCTAGTGTCTCTAAAAGGGAGCACCTAAGTTAGTCAAAAATTCCACTTGCCACATCATCACACCATCACCTAACAAGATCTCAAGTATCATACTCTAAGTAGTGCCAAGGTGCCATGTGTATATGCCCTAGCACTGGCACTTCCCTGTGTCATTCCCATGCACCTTCTCACAAAAAAAATTAAGCATGACCCTAGAAGGAGAGAACAACCACCACATGATCCTTAACCTTGCAATCCTAAGGGCCAATTTTTAGTCTTGTCAATCTGCCATGACATACCCCAAAAAGGATACAAGTGTGACCCCTAGGGAAGCACCTAGGAGCCACAAGTAACGACCCCAATGTGAAATTTTCCACCTATCAGCCCAATTCTCCTCTTTGTAACAAAGGCTCAAGCATGGCTCAAGAATGAGTGAAAGGGAACCATGTGCACCATAAACTAGTCACAAGTCTTTGAATGAATTTATACCTAATGGTGTTGCATAAAGCCCATCTCAAACCTGGATTGAACCCAACCTCATACTCAAGATGTTAGGCCGACTACTTAAATAGTAAACCCCCCACAACAACCTCTGGCAAACCCCTCGCTGCAAAAATTTACCACATGTAGATCCACATATGTCAACCTTTAAGATCTTTGAGAAAGGGGACAATATTTCCTCTTAATAGCCCCATCTGCACCAAGATTTTATAATTTATTTGTTTATGAGTTTTCTTCTCTGTACATGTGTCTCACCACATAACGATCAAAATTCCCCAACAAATCCATGGCTCTATCCACCAACCTTTGCAACTTCCAATTTGAGATCTTACTTATCTTGATAGCACTTATCACCAAATAAAAATCACCTTCAAATTTAATGCTTATGAGTATGAGTTCTTGAAAAAAATAAAGCCCCTATATCACTGCCTATAATTCTACTAAATTGTTCATCCCATTTGGAAGCAGGGCCAAAAGTACCCCCATTATAGCCTCTTCCCTGTTATAAATTAATCAACTAACACCTGACCTTCCTGGAATCCCTCTTGATTCGCATAAAAGTTCAATTTAGCCCATGTCTGAGCTGGAAGCCTCTAAATTGCTTTGGCATGAGGTTTTTGTTGATCCACTGCCTTCTGATTACCAAATTATGGGATCTTGAGGCTAAACCACCCAAGTCTTAGTTTTTCATCCCATTATGTGAATTCCAATTTCTTAGGATTTATTCTTGAGACCCTATTGTTCACAACCTCCATCATGGCTACCTCCACCTTATTTTGAAAGGATGAAGCATTCATTTTCTTGCCATGAAATATTCTCGTATTCCATTCTTTCCAAATCTCCCTTATCAGGATAGATGGGCTAATTAGCCATATGAACAAATACATAGCTTTCCTTTTAGTAAAGGCCATATTTTGAAAATGGAATAAATATCATTTGAGAGGGATCCTATCCAACCCAATTTAAAACATAATCACTTCCAACACCTCTGAGAAAAGGGGCAACCAAACAACATGTGTTTTTCTTCTTCCTCACTTGACTTGCACATTACACACCATGACGGATCATGATAGCCCATTAAACCTATCCACCATCAAAATCCTTCCCTGGGTTACATCCAAGAAAAATCCCCAAACTTTTGAAGGCATCTACTATCTCAAAATAATTTCCATGGGAGTGAGTTCCTCTCATCCTACTTCCCTAGCATCAAAAAACCATCCTTAGTGGTGTACTACCTTGAGTTGGTAGTAGTCCAAACCAAATATTATTTTCCCTCTCAGATAATTATGGTTTTATCCTTAAGAATCAATTACAGTTGCATGGTTTCAATGGTCAAAATATTTAGCCTACTAAAATCCATCCATTGGAATCTATAGATCCCATCAACATCGCAGATCTCCAGGTAATCTCTCACATTCATTCCCCAAAGTTGAGTGAGTAGACCTTTTGTGTGTTGCATGTCTTCCATACTATTAATAACGCAACCTACCCCCCATGAGTCCTCCCAAAATAGAGCAGTGGTGTCATCATGAATATTCCAAGATACAAATTTTGTTATTAATGACCCGCAACCGCCATAAAATTCCAAATTTTTGAACCTTTGGGAACTGTGGTGGCAATGAAGATGTTAATCTCAATTTCATTCCCCATGTATTTGTTTTGAAGAATCTAAGAACATTTTGATGTACTCTCTGTGTACATATTTTAAATCATCATGGCCCCCAATGATTTGTTTTACCCCAAAATATCCCGTAATCTTGTTCCCCCTACCTCATTCGGTTTATAGATCATGTCCCAAGAAAATAGTGTGAAATTTTTCTTATCTGCAAAAAATATTCAAGCCATGGATGTACCCCTAAGCGGAATGAAAATGCACCACTCCACATCATGTAGGTATTCAAGATACAAGCTCTTGGGGGCCCCTCAATTATTGATACAGTAGAGAGTTGTTGGATGGTGTGGTTGTGTTCCTGATATGTAGTTGGCATTGATGTCAACACTATTAGCATTGGTGATTCTAAAGGTTGTATATGTCGAGGATATTAAGAAAATTGTAATAAATATGTTGCAGGCAGTTTGTGAAGTTGAAGATGATCAAAAGGTTGGAAAGTTGTATACGTTGATATTTAGAAGGCACACATTAAAGGGTTTGTTGTTGAGCCTATCTAGTATGTTGTTCGAAAGTTTCAGAGGTAAGCATTAAAAATTTAGAAAGTTATGAAGTTTTGTGTTCCTATAGTTATTTAGTTACTGTAGCAGGTATTTCTGGAAGATCAGATTGTAATTCTAATGAATTGAGTTGTTGCATACATTCTTGATATGTTCAATGGTGTTTCTAGATCGTGCTCTATCAATATGGTATGTCCGCGTTGATTGGTGTGTTTGTGATCAAAGATATTTCCCTTGTGTGTTCAAGTTTTCATGTTTTGGCCGACATGATGATGGTAGCGTGTTGCAGATCCTTATGGATTATTTTTTTATTGTTTAGCGTGTTTGAGGATGTTGATTTAGGTCCTCACTATGTTGTGACCAACTTAGGTTGGTGCGCATTGAGATTTGTTCATGAATTGGGCCGACAGTTGTAATTTATTCTTTATTTGTCACCGACAAAGTAGTTGATGTAAATTCATGTAGCGGATATATAAGAATGTTTTTTTCTTCATTTTGAAGTGTGTGTGAAAGTGTGTGAGTATTTGGTGTGTATGTGAAATGTGCGAATAAAGAAAAAATCATTTGATTTCAGAGAAAAGTGTGAAGAAGTGTTTATGTGCTTAACCGAAACTATCATCAGGCTTTTGTAGAAGCAAATTTCTCAGTTCAACTTCATCAAATGGATTTAATCTAATTGTTTTATGTAAGCAAATGAGCCTTCACTTTGAGAAATGAGCTCTAGGTAGTGTGCCTGAATGCAAGTGCATTCCCCATTCATTTCTTTCACTATACTTCTAACAGGGTATAATCTTGTGGACTAATATCCACCATGATTTTTCCCCTAACAATGTTTCCATGTATAAAAATCTTGGTGTTCATGTGTTTCTGATGTGTTGTTGATTTATAGTTTTATTTTAAATTATCAGATCTAAGATTAAAGGTTGTTTAAGGTTGAATAAGTTTAAATTCTATAACAATTGATTCACCCCCCCTCTTAGTTGTCTATCCTTGTTTTTCCAACAATTGGTATCAGAGCTAGTTCCTTTGAAAAAGTTTAATAGATTGAGGTGATCCAAGATGGAATCATACAAGAAGGATAGTCCTAGATTCGATGGTACAAACTATTCTCTGTGGAAAGTCATAATGGAGTGTCATTTGAAGTGCATTGGTGAGCCTTTCTGGAATATTACACATAATACATATACTATTCCTCAGAATGGTCCCTCTACTGCTGATGAGAGATCAAAGAAGCAAAAACTAATACCAAGTCTACAGAAGCATTGCTAAGTGCTTTGATAGATTCAGAGATGGAAAATGTTATAGGTCTGAAGACTGCTCATGAGATCTAGAAAAAGTTGGAAACATTGTTTGAAGGATATGCACTAGTGAAAGTTGCTAAGCTACAAAGTCTAAAAGGCAAGTGGGAGAACATGAAGATGAGTGAAGATGATTTTTTTTTTCTTTCATGCAAAAGGTGAATGAACTAGTGATGGGCATTGGATGTGCCAGTGGAATCTTGGAAGAAGATGAGATTGTGGCTAAAATACTTAGATCTGTGCCTACTTCTTACAAAACAAAATCTCATGCTATTGAAGAACTCGGGATAGTAAAAAATGTGACAATAGACATGCTGATTGGAAAACTTGTTAACTTTGAGTTGAGTTAATTTGGTGAATCTTATCCTCAGATAGAGTTTGCATTCAAAGCTACTGTATCTAGAAAAATCCAACATAGATATGATTTGGGAGAAAGCTCTAGGAAGACATACAAGTATGAAGATGAAACGAAACTAATGAAGATGAAGAAAGAGAGCTAGAAGAACTGGAAGTATTGATTGTGAAAAGAGAAGCCAAAGGACAAGGTAAGTATTAAGGAAAGTTGCCTATTAAATGTTTTTGTTGCAGTAAGATAGGTCAATTTGCATCAAGGTTTCCTAAAAGAGTTTCTAAGTATAAACCTGGTAAGTCTAGATTTCAACAAAAATGTTATTATGTTGAAGAAGGTGTTACTAATGATGAATCTGATAAAGAAACTGGAAATGAAGATGAATGGATATTCATTTCTATTAAGGAAAATTGTTCAGTGTCCACTGAATCTGCTAGTAATCAGAATATTGAGAAATCTCTTGCAACCAGGATTGATGAGAAGTATGAGTGGGTGATTGACAGTGGATTCTCACATCATATGACTGGTGACAAAAGCAAGTTTCTAAGCTTGGAAAAATATGATGGTGGTGTTGTAAGATTTGGAGATAACAATGCTAGTTTGATTTGTGGCAAAGGCACTATTTATCTTGTTGGTAAATGTAATACTGATGATGTTCTTTATGTTGAAGGATTGAACCATAATTTGTTGAGTGTTGGACAGATGATTGACAAAGGTTACAATCTTCATTACAAATATGATAAATGTAGGATACTGGGAAGTTCTGGAAATGTGATTGCTTCAGGTACAAAGACAAGAGGTAATATTTTTCAATTAAATGTTGCGAGTGAAATTTGTTTGATTGCTCAAGTTGATGTAAGATGGTTATGGCGTAAAAGGTTGTGTCATGTGAATTTTGATAACATTGTCAAAATAAGCTCCACACAAGTAGTCAAAGATCTACCTAAGTTAGTGAAGCCTACTAACACTATATGCAAGGAATGTCAGATGGGAAAGCAGACAAGAATTTCATTTCGGAGAAAACAACATCATTCCAATGGAGTACTGGATTTGGTACATACTGATCTATGTGGTCCATCCAGAATCAAAAGTCTACAAGGAGAAAGGTACTTTATGTTGCTTATTGATGATTATTCTAGAATGGTATGGGTTGCTTTCTTAAGAGAAAAACATGAGGCATTAGAGAAATTCAAAAGCTTCAAAGCTATGGCAGAGAATGAGACAGGTTTGAAGATCAAATGTTTGAGATCAGACAGAGGTGGTGAATTCACTTCCAAGGAGTTCAATTCATTTTGTGAAGAGCATGGAATAAAAAGATAGTTATCTACTCCCCGAACCCCACAAGAGAATGAATTTGTTGAGAGAAAGAACAAAAAAAAATTAGATGCTGCCAGAAATATGATGTTGGAAGGTAATGTTCCTCATTTCTATTGGAGAGAAGTTGTAAGCATTGTTGTGTATACTATCAACCGGGTGAATGTCAATGATAATTTTGGTAAGAATCCTTTTGAGTTGTGGTTTGGTTATAAGCCTACTGTTAAATATTTCAAGATATTTGGAAGTAGATGTTATATCAAAAGAGATGAAGATATAGGAAATTTTGAAGCTAGAAGTGATGAAAGAATTTTTCTGGGTTACTCTACTAAGAGAAAAGCGTACCGATGTTACAATAAAATATTGAAGAAAATGGTTGAAAGTGCAAATGTCAGTGTTAATGAAGACACTGTCAGATCATCCAAGTATTGTGGATATGATTCAAATGACCAACAAGATAAAATTGAGAATGGAAAGAATGCATAGACACAGAATCAAGTTCAAATTGTTCTGGTGAATCAAAAAATCATGAAGGTGAAGACAATGAAAATGCAAAAGAAAGAACAGAAGAACCCAAAATTCCAAGCTATGTAAGGTGAAGTCATTCTAAAAGTCAGATCATAGGAGACAAGAACAAAGGTGTGCAAAATAGAAGAAGAATTACAAAAGAATATTGTTTGATATCCAAGATTGAGCCTAACAATGTCAATGAAGCATGTAAAGATGAATATTGGATGGAAGCAATGAAGGAAGAACTGATGCAGATAGAGAAAAATGATACATGGATTCTTGTTCTTAGACCTCAAGACAAAAATGTGATTGGAACCAAATGGGTCTTTCAGAATAAGTTGAATGAACAAGGTGAAGTGATCAGTAATAAAGAAAGACTGGTATGTAAAGGATGAACATTCATAGATGGAAGGTATTGATTTTGAAAAAACCTTTGCCCCTATTGCTAGAATTGAAGCTGTAAGGTTGTTTCTTTCTTATTCTACTTTCAGGAATTACAAAGTCTATCAAATGGCTGTGAAGTCAACATTTCTGAATGGTGAATTACAAGAAGAGGTATATATTGAAAAAATAGATGGATTTCAACTGATTGATGAAAAAGATATGGTTTGTCAATTGAAGAAAGCTCTATATGGACTCAAGCAAGCACCTAGAGCTTGGTATGCTAGACTGGATAAATACTTGTTGAAGCTTGCATTCAATAAAGGTACTGCTGACAATAATTTGTATTTCAAGCTGGATCAGGATAAAGAATTGATAATTGAAGTCTTTGTTGATGACATTATTTTTGAAGGTGATGATGACTTATGCATGAAGTTTTTTGATGAAATGAAAAGTGAATTTGAGATGTCAATGATAGGAGAACTGAAATTCTTTTTAGGATTGTAAATTACTCAGTTAGATGATGGAATATTTATTTCTCAGTCCAAATATCTAAGAGAGTTACTGAAAAAGTTTGGCATGGAAGATGCAAAGCCAGTTAGTACACCCATGGTAACCGAATGCAAGATAAAACAAAGTGATGATTCTCCTAAGGCTAATCAAACAAGATATAGGTCAATGATTGGTGGATTGCTTTATTTGACTTAGACCAGACCATAAATCAAGAATGTTGTTTGCATGGTTGCTAGATATCAAGCTGATATGAAGGAATCACATGTGACTGCAATAAAGAGGATCTTTAGATAATTAAAATGAATAGTTAATTTTGGTCTTTGGTATTCGAAGGATGATGATCTTACTCTGAATGCCTTTATAGATGCAGATTTTGTAGGAGATTTGGATGACAATAAAAGTACAAGTGGTGGTGCATTCTTCTTGGGGAAGAATTTTGTGTCTTGGCTAAGTAAAAAGAAGAACTCCATTTCCTTATCTATTGCTAAAGCAAAATATATTGTTGCTACAAAAAATTATACTCAAGTGTTGTCGATGGAGCAGATGCTAAGAGATATTAGAGTTGAGTATGATGAGCCTATTGCTATATTTTGTGACAATTCAAGTGCCATAAACATCTCTAAGAATCTGGTGCTACACTCAAAGACAAAACATATATCTATCAAGTATCACTTTTTGAGAGACAAGCTGAGTGATAAAGAGGTTAGATTGGAATATGTGCCCACTAAGGATCAAATTGCAGATATATTTACTAAACAATTTCCTAAGGATACTTTTGAGTATCTCAGAGGCAAGTTATGGGTGATTTCCCCTCCTAATCTGAACTAAGATGCAAGTCTTTGCATCAATCTATGGACTTACAGTGAGATTTTGTTTTAGATTGATGTTGTGGTGACTACTACTCATGGGGAGTACTTAGATGATTTAGATGATTTAGAGCTTGTGTAAATTTTCCATTAATGTCAAAGGGGGAGAAGTGTAATGTGAAAAACCTTGTAAAATCTAAGGAGGTGAAGTGTAGAACAAAGGGGGAGAAGAGTACTATGTGAAGAGCTATTTGTGTTGATGGTATTTTTCACATCATGTGTTTCCATCAATGCCGAAGGGGGAGATTTTTGGATGGTGTGATTGTCATTGATGTCAACACTATTAGCATTGGTGATTCTAAAGGCTACATATGTCCAGGATATTGAGAGAATTGTAATAAATATGTTGCAAGTAGTCTATGAAGTTGAAGATGATCAGAAGGGTGGAAAGTTGTATACATTGATATTCAAAAGGCGTGCATTAAAGGGTTTTTTTCTGAGCCTATCTAGTATGTTGTCTGAAAGTTTCAAAGGTGCACACTAAGAATTGAGAAAGTTATGAAGTTTTGTGTTCCTATAGTTATTCAATTACTATAGTAGGTGTTTCTGGAAGATTAGATTGTAATTCTGATGAATTGAGTTGTAGTGTAGATTCTTGAGATGTTCAGTGATGTTTCTAGATTGTGCTCTATTAGTATGGTACGTCTACGTTGATTGGTGTGTTCGTGATCGAAGATCTTTCCCTTGTGTGTTCGAGTTTTTATGTTCTTGGCTGACATGATGATGGTAGCATGTTGCGGATCCTTATGGATTAATTTTTTATTGTTTGACATGTTTGAGGATGTTGATTTAGGTCCTCACTATGTTGTGACTAACTTAGGTTGGTGTGCATTGAGATTTGTTCATGAATTGGGCTGACAATTGTAATTTATTATTTATTTATGGCCGACAGAGTTGTTGATGTAAATTCATGTAGCAGATATATAAGAATGATTGTTTCTTCATTTTGAAGTGTGTGTGAAAGTGTGCGAGTATGTGGTGTGTATGCGAAATGGGCGAATAAATATCAAATCATTTGATTTTAGAGCAGAGTGAAGAAGATTGAGCGAAGTGTGAAGAAGTGTTTTATGGCTTAACCAAAACTGTCATCAGGCTTTTATAGAAGCTAATTTCTCAGTTCAACTTCATCAAATGGATTTAATCTGATTATTTTATGTAAGACAGTGAGCCTTTCCTTTGAGCAGCGAGCTCTTGGTAGTGTGCTTGAATGCAAGTGCATTCCCCATTCATTTCTTTCATTATACTTCTAACATGGGTATAATCTTGTGAACTAACTTCCACCATGGTTTTTCCCCTAACAAGGTTTCCACGTATAAAAATATTGGTTTTCATGTGTTTATGATGTGTTGTTGATTTATGTTTTCATTGTTAATTATCAGATATGAGATTAAAGGTTGTTTAAGGTTGAATAAGGTTAAATTCGGTAACAACTGATTCACCCCCCCTCTCAGTTGTCTATCCTTGTTTTTCCAACAAGAGCAACCTCGCCAGGTTTTAACCTTGGTTGTTGGCACTACAAGCAAGAAGCTCTACCATTTCACCAAAGGGTCACCATTTTTAATGGGTGTATATTAGATTAAAAATAAATTTGGAGAAAATCTTAAATGATTAGTTTAAATATATATTTGAAATTTTACATTTTCACTTTTTAGTAAATATCCTAGAATCTAAGTAAATATCATGAAATCTTCTTGGTAGGTAGAATTGACCATCTAATGAAACCCTTTTTTTTAATGCCTAAATGATCTATATTTAGAGAGAGTTTATATCCTGAACTATAAATTTGTACCAATTAAGTGTTAACATATAAATTTACTTTAGTACAAAATAATATCCATAAAGGTATTCATGAGGAATTCACCTAGATTGTATGATAAATTTTAAGGCCTAAGTGAGGAAAAAAACATATATATTCACTTTATTAACCCCAATCACTTTCATTCACTTTTTTTTTGCTTGAACATGGAAATAAAATCACAAAATAATGTTCAAATTTGACATGCAAGGCTCTCTACATAAATTGTAGATATTGAGCCTAAGAAAAACAAACTGATTCAAATTATTATTTAAAAGACATGATAATTAATTATAAAAAAATAATTCAAAATTTAGGAAAATATGAATTTAGTATGGTATCTAATGTATATTTCTTTATATGAATTCTTTTAAAGATGAATCTTAGAATCATGCAACTTAAAAAATCCTTCTATCCTTTCAAATTTTACTATAATACATTGGTTTACACACTTAAAAAATATAAGGTAACACATGAAAATAGATTTTATAATAAAAAATAAACACAACTAAAAAAAATAAGTAAAAAATAGAAACACATATGTAGAGAGAAAATATAAGAGAAGAAGATGGCATGGAGACATGGCCTAAATTTAGCTGTCATATGGTTATATTTATATTTTTTCTTTAATTTTTAAGTTTTGGTGAAAATATTATAAATGGTATTCAAATAAATCATTTTACAATTAAAAACCATGCAAGGGATACACTTGGCTCTCTTTGAACCTTCATATGGTTTTGAAATTAGATCATAAATGGATTCATTAGGTTTATTTGGTTATTTGCATTGTATATTTAAGATACTCTAGTTGACTATTCTTGAGCCAAAGTTTTCTTATTTTTATTGGTTTATTCTCTATCTTATCCTTCCTATTGGTACTAGGGTCACATATATTGGTGTTTTTAATGATTTATATCCATTATATGAACAATGGGAGATCCTTAATAACCTCTTCTATTTTTGTCCCAAATCCTAGGATACTTGGAGTCAAATTCATTATTTATTTATTCCTTTGAATGGTAACCTTTTCCATTGGATATGATTCACTTCTTTCTTTATACTAAAGTTGTGGTTTTTTAAAAAATTATCTTTCACCTTTGGGTGCAAAAAAAAGCAAATTCTTGAATTTGCTTATTTTATAGGTGTTTTTTGATCAGTGGAGTAACGACCTGTGTATATTTTCTAGATTTATGTCAAACTACCCTTATAATAGGGTTCATACCCTCCCCTTGGCCATCAACATGGCTTTAGTTAAACCACCCATGGCCACTCTCCATCACATGCATATGAACCCCCTCCAAGAATAACTAGGAATCATTTTTTTTGTGGATGCTCTCAACCATCTCACATACCTTCAACATATTTTGAACATTGTGACTTTGGGGCCTCTAGATGCCTATATTTTAAAAATTCCATATCTTGCTTTTGGCCATTTTTCCTATTTTTAATTCGGATTCCTTACTAAAGAAGAGAAGGAAGCATGTTTGATTTCTATCTAGAAGACTGTTCTTGATAACCTATCCCTTAATAATATTAGGGAAAACTTAGACGATGATTCAACTCCTCTCAGTTTAGCCCTTGGTTCTTAGTGGTTTTGTATCTTGTCTCTAGATATATTAGTTAAAGCTTTGCTTTATGGATATTAGGGTATGAATCTTTCACTCACTATTTTTTTTTAATATATGTAATTTTAATATTTTTGTAAGTTAATATATAATAATTATCCATCAATAAATTATGAAGACTATATCTTAGGGAAGGGAAAACTTTAAATAAATCTTCATTTAAATCTAAGGATTGTATGTATGTATGTACACATATATAAAGTATGCTTAATATTTGAAAGAAGTTTAAATGGATAACCATCACTAAAAATTTGTTTGATATGTAGGGTTGACAATTAAATTTAGCCATTAAGTGGAGGATAAATGATATAATAAGTCACACAAAAGAAAATCAATACAAAAATATTATATAAAAATATGAATGTTAATATTTTTCTAATTACAAAAATATTATATAAAATTTTGAATGTTAATATTTTTCTAATAAGAAAACCTTTTTGAAATTTGATGAATATTTCAAATCAAAATCACATTTGAAAATAATAATAAAATAAAATATTATATTCAAAAACTAGATATAAATATTCTCCACATTATGCAATTAAAATAAAAAAATATTTATAATGTCTCAAGTGAATTTATTCTAATAAAAAATAATATGGTCAAAATAGTTTCACTTATTCAACTACCTTGAGCATTGAACTTTTAGCCCTATATTTTTTAAATTTTAGGAACCATAAATTTGAGCCACCTTTTTTCACATTATATGTTTGATCAAATGTGATTTGATCGAACTAAATTGAGCACATGTATTTTAAAACTACTAATGTTGTTGAGTTGTAACAAGATCATAAATTTGAGCAGCCAAAAGTGCCAGAGCAATTGGTCGACCCCACCTTTTTTAGAAATAATAAGAGGCTTGAATTGAAGCAAGTTTAATTGAACTTATTTTTATAAAATTTAGTTCAATTTTCTTCTCATATCCACATTCTATAAGTTTATTTATCAAAACAATCAACTTCATATCATATCATTGTGTGAGGTTTATTATTATTCATTGCATAAGCAAGATATGTCCGTTATAAAAAATAAATACATATTTAAAATATTGGAAAAAATAAGAAACTAGGTCATTTAAAAAAAAAAAAAATTACTTTAATTTGCATCAATGTCCTTGTCTCAATGAAAAAAGTATTTTTGATAAATAGACAAAGAGAAATATATTATGTTAAAATACAAGATTAAAGTTTTCTTAGTACCAATTCAAAATTAATAATAATAATTTCTTCAATACGCAATTAGTAAGAAATATTCATGCATTACATTTTGGAGTTAATGATCTAATTCCAAAAATATTATTATTATTATTTTTATTAAAAGTTATCCATTACAATAAAATTTCATTCACTAGGTATAGGAAAAATACCTGTAAATGGAGAAGGAGAGAAATTTTTTGAACCAGCGAAAGCAGGAGCGGTGCCAGGAGCAAGGGCAGGAGCGAATCCAGAGACGATTCCATGGACAAAGCCAACAACACAACAACGGGTAGAGGAAGAGAATCCCGACTGGGTAGACAGATGGAGGGAGATAGAATTGAAGGCCTGCTCCTTGACAACCTCAGGATACTGAAAGGAGGAACCAACCGTGGCGGCAAGAGAGGTGGCCAACTCATCAGAATGGGTGGTTAGGGAATCAAAGACAAGGCAAACCACTGTTTCGTTCAAAGAACAGAAGAGCGATGACATGGGATCTGAGGAATAACCAGAAGTGCACTCAAGCGTGGAAGGATAATGGGTGAAGTAGCATCAAACAAAACCCTAAGGTTTGGGTTCCGAAGACAAAAGCATAGAATGGGCTGCCATTTTCTCCACCTGATCGAAGAAGTAAAATTCTGTTGATCGCCTCAAGCTACATGCAACCGAGATGGGATTACCTGAAGGATTGTGTCCTGTTCGTAAAATGGATAGGTGGTGAAGTCCCAGTGCAAGGAATGGTGGAGTGGTTTATGGATCTCTACGAAGGTCGGGTAAGGGCAAAAACCCTAACTGATAATTTTCTTTAATTAGAATGCAAAAATTGAAAACTGAAAGAGAAGAATTTACTTGGAGAGCCGTTGTTCTATAAGGGTTTTTGTTTTCACAAACTGGATTGGGAACCTAATTTTAATCCTATAAGTCATAAACACAAATATCTTCCGGATTGGATTACCTTGGTGGATCTCCCCACATAATTTTGGAGTGAAGAAATCATAGGGAAAATCGAAGATGCCCAAGGCACTTTTATGGGTATAGAGGAGGACTTTTTCTTGGGAAAATATAGCACGACCAAATTTTTTGGTTGAATTGAATACTAAATTTAGACTTTTGGATAATCTAGAAATCCTCACGGAGAAGGGAGAATGGCTCGAGAAGATAGTGGTAGACACTAAAGGTGGTAATTACAGACTAAACAATAGATATGTCGCCAGCTACCGGAAAGGATCGGGGAAAGCCGTAAACTTGGCTATCGACAACAAATGGTTTGGGAAGCAATATCCTCGACCAGTAGAGGAGAAAGAGTATATGGATGGAGAACCAAAAGAAAAAGAAGGTGCCTTTGGGCCCGAAATGGCAAGGGATGGAATGCTAGTAAATCCTAAGGGCAAGGAGTGCAATTTGGAAGAATTGAAAAGTCTAATGATTGACACAGAGCAATTGGAAAGGGACATCTGTGATAACATCATGGCCATCATAGGGCAGAGACTGAATGCAGGCAAAGATGAGGGAACAAATACACAAGCTTAAGGAAATGATCTTGAGAGCTTAGCCGAAGAGATTGGAGAATGGTGGGAAACGACAACAGAGGAAAAGGAGGATATAAACGAAAGCTTCATGAAGTTATCCATGTGGATTGATAGGGAGATCAAAATATGGATATGGAACTATAAGACATGATACATGGGCCTCTACTTCCAATGGAGTAGCAATTGATGTTGGAGGCAACAAAGGCTTCAAACGGCGATTTGGAGGAAATCTCACCCTTGAAAAAACTAGGAATACTTCAACAGTCCTCCTCTAGATCCAAACCAAATTGTGGGAAAGTCAAGAATAGAGGGAGGAAATCACTACAAGAGCTTAGACTAATGGATAGGGATGCAACAGGACAACAAAAAATTACCTCTTTGTTGAATTAGGGAAGGGAACCTCCCTCCTGAGGAGCCATGAAACTCCTATCATGGAATGTTAGGGGCTTCAATTCCCCTAACAAACAATGCTTGGTCAAGTGAAGCATCCTTTTAACCAAGGAAGATATAATATTGATATAGGAAACAAAACTCAAGAAGGAGGAGTTGGAAATGTTAAAAAGAAAGATCATGGGTTGGAATGTGGAAGGTGTCCAAGCATGTGGAGCTTTAGGAGGGATAGCTATCCTCTAGAAACCCAGTACAGTGTGGGTAGAAATGATATCAGAAAAACCATGTTGCCAGTGTTGTGTGGTCTGATGTGTTCACTCTAGCTTAAAATTTGGACTCATTAATATTTATGGGCCAAATTAATGTATAAGGAACTGCAACCTATGGCAAGAGATAGGATTGTTCCTGAAGTCAGAGTAGGAGGAAACCTTTATATTGGCAAGGGATTTCAATGCAATATTGGAAAATAGGGACAAACTAGAAGGAGTTCAAAAAGAAAACCAATCACATAAATATTTTAAAGACTAGGTTATGCGAAACCATCTATTGAACATAGATTTCAAAAATGGAACCTATACATGGATGAATAAAAGAGCAGGTCTGTGGATGATTACTAAGAAGCTAGATAGGTTTCTTTTTTGGGGTGGTCTAGAAAATTTTCAATACACTTTTGATGCCGCAATAATGCCAAGTGCAGGGTCAGATCACCTACCGATCAAGCTAGTAATTCAAGAAGATCAGAGCCCCTCTTGCTCTCCTTTCAAATTTGAAAACATGTGGCTCAAAGATCCAAGCTTTCCAGGACTAGTGGAATAATGATGGAAAGAACTCCAAGCCAATGGGTCAAAGATGTTTTGCCTCATAACAAAACTAAAAGGTTTAAAATAGAAAATCAAAGAATGGAACATCCAAACCTTCAAAAATATCTTTGAAACAAAGGAGAGAATCGAAGAGGAGCTTCAAGGTGTAGAATAGGATATAATGAAGAATGGGATGGATATACAAAGCTACAAAAAAGAAAAAGAGCTCCTAGGAAAATATGAGGATATTCTCGCCTAAGAAGAAATCTTTTGGAGGAAAAAATCTCAGGAGGTTTGGCTCAAGGAAGGGGATAAGAATACAAAATTCTTCCACAATAGCACAAGACAACACAGAAGTGTGAATAGAATCACGAGCCTCAAGAGAAGGGATGAAACATTCACTAAAGACCCTTATGAGATAGTTGAAGAAGTGGTATGTTATTTCAAATATCTTTTAAACAACATAAAAGGATCAAATTTTCCCAATCAAAAATATCTGTTAAAGAGTATCCTCAAACTAATAACAGAGGCTCAAAACATAATGGTAAATGGGAAATTTACTAAAGAAGAAATTAAGGCCGCTTTATTCCAACTACACCTAGACAAAGCACCAGGACCTAATGGTCTACCTACGGGTTTCTTTCAAAAATTATGGGCACTAATCGGGAATGAGTTTTTTTAGGCAATTGAAGCATCATGGAACTTTGGCAGTCTACTCAAGGAAGTCAACAACACATTCATAGCCCTAGTGCCAAAGAAGGAGGTTGTGAATTCACTAGATGATTATAGGTCATTATCCTTGTGCAATACGATATACAAAGTTTTAATGAAAGCAATGGCAAACATGCTGAAAGTTATCCTCCCCCATGTGATCTCTGAAGAGCAAATAGGTTTCATCCCAAGGTGAGCGATTTTAGATGGGGTCATCATAATGTAAGAAGCAATACACTCGATCCAACAAAATAAGCATGATAGCATGATAATAAAATTGGACATTAGAAAGGCCTATGAGATGGTGGACTAGAGGTTTTTGCTCAAAGTTCTTGAGGCATTTGGCTTCAATAAAAGATGGTTGAATTGGGTTTTTAACTGTATATCCATGCCAAGATTCTCAATCCTAGTAAATGGCTCCTTGAAAGGCTTCTTTGAATTCACAAGAGGACTACAGCAAGGGGATCCAATTTCCCCTTTCCTATATATACTAATGGCTGAAGCTCTAGGTAAGACAATAGTCCTTGGAATTAGCTCATCACAAATTGAAGGAGTAAAAGTGACAAGTGAATTACAGGTGGTATCCCATCAACAATTTGCTGATGACACAAATTTACTAGAGGCAGAAAAGAGGAAAGAGCTAGTATATCTGATCACAGCTCTCAAAAAGTATGCCAAGGCATGAGGACAAGTTGTCAATACAAGGAAATCTGATTTTTTCTTCCTCAACACCCCTACTCAAAAAGAGCAAGAGATATTGAAGGTATTGGGATTCATGAAAGGAGAGCTCCCATGCACTTATTTAGGTATTCCCCTGGAAAAAGGGTTGAGATCAACTGGTCTTTGGGACCCTCTTAACCTCAAGACAAACACAAAGTAAAATATTGGAAGGCTAAGTGGCTAACTTGGGTAGGCAGAATAACTCTGATCAAATCAGTCCTCTCAGCACTCCCAATATACCTAATATCTATCCTATGCATACCCAACAATAGTGCCTCCAAATTATCTAGGTTGTATAGGAAATTATTTTGGCAAGGAAATGATGAGAAGAGGAAGATAGCCTTGATAGCGTGGGAGAAGGTGTGCAGATCAAAGGAGGACAGAGGGTTCAATTTCAAGCACTTGGACTTATAGAACAAAGCCCTTGGAGAAAAATCAGTATGGCGAATGCACAGTGATCTAGAGAATAAATGGGTAAAAATCCTACATCACAAGTACCTCAAGAATGAAGCTAGGGGCGACATTCTCACAACATCCAATCCCCCATCTGGATCTAGATTATGGAATTTCATACAAAAATGCAAACCGGTCATAGGAAATTATATATCTTGCGACATCAAGGATGGAAGTAAAGCCCTCTTCTAGGAAGATTCATGGGTGGGGTACCCCAGCTTGGACAACCTAATCGATGTAGGAGAAGTCAAAAGAACTCTTAAATGCCTTTGTGGTCAGAAGGTTAGGGATTATTTAAGTCTAGACAACAGTAACAGTCTAAAAATGGAAATGGAGAGATTTCTCAGGCCTAAAACTACCTTCCAAAGAAGTTCAAGCATTAACCGAAGTCTTAAGAAATAAAACAATATCGCTCTGAAATGGTAGTGACAAGGTGATATGGGTCAAGTCTAGGATGAACAATTACAATGCTAGAGATGGCTACAAAAATCTATATAGTGAGAGAGAAAGGACAATGGATAGCCTTCCTTTGCACTTGTGTTGGAGCCATGTCTGCCTTCCCAAAGCCAAAAATTTTGCATGGGCCGCACTGCAAAATAAAATTTTAACACACAAGTTTCGAAAACTAGGCTTCCAAGGTCCCTCCCGATGTGTAATGTGTGAACAAGAGGAAGAATCAACTAGCCATCTTCTCTTGAGTTGTGAATATGCACAAGAATGTTGGTGATGGTTATGTGCAAGGCTAGGTTGGGCATGTGCATTACCCAAGGATTTACTCAGTTGGTTCAGGGCATGGCCAACCCTGAAGAGGAATTCGGTGTGTGGAGATGTTTGGATCTCCAACCCATCAATCATTATATGGGAGTTATGGAAGGAGAGGAATAGGCGCTTATTTCAGGACAAGAAAATGTGCCCAACATATCTCCTCAACAAGACTGAGGTAGTGGTGATAGAGACACTGAATGCCAAATTGGACTAAAAAGTAGTCAAGGCCAAATATTTCTCAGAATGGGATGTGAGACTGCGAAGAGCATGGCCTTCTCTCCAGATCTCGTCATGGGCAGGGAATGGAAAAAGCGAGAAAAATCAGGAACGAGCCTCAGTAGTCTAGTCCCCCCCACTAGTGGGATGGTTAAAATTTAACTTTGATTGAGCCTCTAAAGGGAACCTAGGCCCCTCTAGGGAAGGTTGAAAAGTCAAGGATTGGAAAGGAAAGACAATTCTCACCTCAGCCAAAAAACTACCAAAAGGAATGAACAATGAAGCAAAAATTATGGCAGTCATACATGGAATGAACTTATGCAAAAATCAAGGGTTGACCAAGATAGCAATAGAAGGGGATTCTGCTCTGGTCATCAATGCCCTTAGGAAAGGTACAACCCCCAACTACAAGCTCTTCGAGCCCTCCTAGAAAGAGCAATGAAACTTCTACAAACCTTTGAAAGCTTTACCATAAACCACATCTATAGGGAAGGCAACAAGGAGGTTGATGCCTTGGCCAATCAAGGTGTAATAGGTGAGTAAGGTAGTTGCCCATGTGTCAAAGGTGGGGAAATGTTGTGCCAAGATGGCCAGTTTGACATATGGGTAACATCATGAGTGACATGGGTTGTGGACTCAAAATGGTCATCACCATACCCAATTGGTGCAAGCATTGTCATCACACGATGGAAAAACTGATAGGGAGTGTTGGTTTGGGCACCAAGTGATACGATAGTCCCGTTCGCATGAGGCATATCAACCGAATTGGATATGGGCATTAATGGCTCATCTAAAGGAAAATGAAGCCTTGGATTGTGTGCATTAGATGGACGAGGGAATAAATGTCTGACAACATATGGATGATTTCCTGAGAAAGCAAACACCTAGATCGTAGAGGATAGGAATTGGTGATGAAGAAGTCAAGATGGGTGGTTGGTACAAGGTGCATTAAAGATGTGAATTGGCGCATCGATGATGGAATTTTGGCTAGACTCTATTTTAAGCCGAGTTTTCAAAAATATCGATACCACCATGTAAGAGATGGGGACCAACCACTGCAAGGCCCTAGGTCACGAAAGGTCAAGAGCAGTATGGCTGCCCTAACTTACCTCAATTTGCAAGGGTGTTAGAATAGATAGGGTGAGAATGATGAGGACTATAAGGTCCTTTCATCACTATGCAAACCCGAGAGTTGAAAGGAGACTAGTTGAGTTGGTTTTCAGGGTCAACTTTGTGTCTCAAATAGTTCTTTGTCAGAGGACAAAAGCACGATTCTGGGACACCAGTGTGTCGCACTGACGTCTCTTAGGTGCGCTGACCTCTAAAATACCAACTAAAAACCTAGTTTAAGAACTTCTAAAGGTGTAAAATAAGACCATGAAATACGAAATGTAAAGATGAATGTGGTAAAGAAAATAGATTACACATGGGTGACGAAAATGATCTAACACAACAATCCTTTCACCAACTTGCTCCAAGATCTCTCCACCTACACACAAAAAAGAGGGAAAATGTTGAGGGGCTGTATAGGGTTTTGCCTCAGTTAGACCCCCGTTTTGGTGTTTCCACCTCCATGGATAGCCAAGATTGCAACAATGTAGAAACAAAGTGATAAAGAGAGAATACACGCAAAGTAGACCAAAAACACTACAAAACAACACGTGCTTACTCAACTAAACAATAGAGAAGATGAGAGGAGCTTACCACCTCAATCCAAAGTGCTCAAGGCTAGTGGAGGAGAAATATGCTCGAGGAACTCAAGCCTCTACTGCAATGGATTCATCCTGTGCTTTCTCTATCGAAGTGATGGAGTGATAGGTTACTGCTATGAAGTGTGAAATGTTGCTTCAAAGCTTATAGATGAATGCTCAAAGTGTGAAGAGGTTGTGTAAACTTGTGAAGAAGATAAAAATGTTTAAATGAATAGAGAATATGAAGAAGGAATGGACAAAAATGGCCATATTTGGGTCGGACAGCCAAAGAAAGGTGTTACACTTCGACTTCCAATAGGAAGTGTAATGTTTCTGCATACTCCAACCACAGGAATCTGCTAGGGACGTAAGCATGTCGCACGAACGTCTACATGCCGCGTGGGCATCCTCGACAAAAAAACCTCCACTAACACACAAAATAGGTGCCAAGTGTGATGTGAACAACGGGCTTATGTGGAATTAAGCCTCCAAGTTTGGTTTTCTAAAATGTAAAGAGGTAAAAGGGGAATTTGCGTTAGGGGTGCAAATTTGCTCCTATACATTTTTCACCCACATAAGCGAGCATGAATACTGGTGAGTGCTTCGGTAAATTAGATCGAAGGGGAAATAGAGTTAGAGATGTATACCTGTACCGACGAGGAAGCAACTCACAGTCTGGCGAACTTGAAAGTGCAAGAAAGGACTTCATAGCTCCATAAAACTATAAAGCCAAAGAGTGAAAGCACCTTACAAGCTCACGGACCTACAAGGGAGGTATCCTTCAAGAACTCTCACATGAAGGAAACTAGGAAAGCACCTTACAGACCCACAAACCTGCAAGGAAGGTATCCCCCAAGAACTCTCACATGAGGGAGACCGAGCAAAAGGGGACTTCATAGAGTCAAAAACGATGACATGTTTACTCATAGATAGAACACACCAGGAAGCGGCTGCATAGGCCAGTGAACGAATAGTCACGTAGACCATCGCCAAGTTGGAAGAATTTCAAAGGGCTCCCTCGGGAGCCCTTCAAAAGGAAGAGGGGTCCACTCAAGGGATACACTGTTTGAAAGGTAAGGTCTAGTCAGGCTACCCCCAAGCTAGACACAAGGATGTGAGGTAGGTCTAGCTAGGTTTCCCCTACGCTAGACATGAAGATATAAGACCGGTCTAGTCAAGCTTCCCTTCAGCTAGAAACCATAGAACTCATTAGAGATAAATCTTTCGAAGGGGTCCCTCGAGAACTTGACGTGAACAAAGGGGATCCACTCAAGGGATGCGCTATTCAAAATCCAATGCTTTCTTTCCCGAATCAATTTGTCATCAAGGAATCCTTTTGAAAGATGTTCACTTCATCAAGGAATTCAAAAGGAAGGATATGCCCCCACACAAGGGGAAGACCAAAGGTGTTTCTGCTTCAGAGGAAGGTGCCCAAGTCCTTTCTTTGTGAACTTGTGATGAAGGAAACATGTTCTATAAGGGTTTCAAGTTGAGAATGTAGTTCCAACAAAGAAGCATGTGGAGGGGTCTTTTAGAAAAGATTCATTTGGCAAAAAATGCATTTTCAAAAGACCACATAATGTAGAAGTGGTGTTGTTGCACATGAAAGGGACAACTCAAGCAAAGAAGAGAGAGAGATAAAGAGAAAGAAAAATGAAAGAGAACATGAACAAAGGGAAAAGGGGGATCTAGTTTTTCGGGGTCAGATCTTCCTTTGTTTATATATATAATAGGTAATCGTGGTGCAAGGCGAAAGATCATCAATCCCCAACTAGATTAGGAAGAATGCACGAAAGACAAATTAAAAATTAAAAATTGGGTCAACATGGAAGGAAGCCTAAATGCCCCCAACACTTTGCATCAGCCCCAATTTTCCAAAATTCAATCACAAACATGGAAGAGTGATGAAACACATAGAAGAAGGTTTACAACAAAAAATCCACACCTATATCCAAGCACCAATAGGGGTGATGAGGATCATCTAGGCACATATAGCATGATCATAGGGGAACACATCACAACACATACACACCTCTAATATAAAGATCAAGAAGAGGGTCTTCCCCTAACACTGGTCAACCAAGAGGTCATCAAATTTCAACTCTACATCATCTTATGGGGGAGGATGTCGAGCCTATAATGGTGTAATGTTAAGGAGAGGAGCTTCTGATTCTCCCACAACAAGGGCTAAGGAAGAGGGACCTGTGACGTTTTCGTCGCTCAACTCCTGTGGGTCTAAGGTCAATGACCTTGTGAAGATCACTGACAAGGTCTGAACTTCATCCTCCGAGTTAAACATACACTTGATGGGAATGCCATGTTTCATCTCGGTGGATGGGGGATTTTGCACCCGAGGTTAACTGCTAGGCTCACTGAGCGATTCAGGAGCAGTGATGAACTCGAGAGAGGCTGGGACTAGTTTCGTCACTAAGATAGAGCAAGTCAGCATGGGACCACCTTTCGGGGAAGGTGGGCCCCTCTTACGTCGTCCATTACTAGAGGGACCATTATCTACCTTTTTCTTTGTTGGAGGAGGCGAACTCCCCATAGATGAAGTGAGACAAATAGAGGGAGAGGAGGAAAGTACCATGGTAGATACAACTAAAGTGTTAATCATATCTAAGGGTTTTAGAAAATGTGACACATCTGGGATGAATGTCAACAAAGGCAGTTCCACAAAAGGAGCGATGTACACTTGAACCTTTCCAAGTGCATGTGCGCTCACAGTGGAAGCCGGAAGGGACACAAAGATAGTTTGGACAAAAGTAGAAGGGAGGAGAGAGGAGGACGTAGTAGGAGGTCCTGATACAAGAGCGGACATCTTTTCTTCTTAATTCTATAAGGTGACTTGCTCATATAGAAGAGCCTTTCACTAGCACTTGTGCTCACACGGAAGGCGGTTTTTGTGACTCTTCGATCCAAAAGTTGAGGTTTGTGAAGGAATGAGAGGCTCCTGCTCAACCATGGGAGTGTCCTCGACAACTATTTCCAATGGAGGGACAGACTCCTAGATGGGAGCAAGAGGAGCATGTTCAGAGATAGTAGGAGGAATTGACTCCAGTGCCTCAACAATGAGCCTCATTCTATTCACTATTTTAGGAGCAAAAATTGTAGGTCATGGAGGCCGGGACATAGAGGACTCTCCACAGGGGGCTTTCTGTCTATCATACTGAATGGGCCTAGGCTCCATGGGTAATATAGGAAGCTAAAACACAGGACGCTTGACCTTTCGCCAAGCGGGCACCACAGGATTCTCTCGCAAACACGAAACAAAAATAGGTGATATGACAACAGAGCGAGAGGAATCATTGGGTTGAAAAGTGGTAGAGGAAGAAGGAGGATCTTGAGATTGGTTCTCTTCTTCTCTTCTACATGCCTTGGTGGTATCACTATTAGCTTTCAAACAAGCTCTATGTGAAATAGCATAAGGCGAAGGAGGGTATCTTAATTTCTGCCTAGAGCACCCCTTCTTATAGTTTTGATATGTGCGATACAAGAGGACCTTCCTAGGTGGGAGAGGACCAATAGGTGCATGCCAAAAGTAATCCAAGGTATAGCTGCCACATGCAACTAGTGGTCTATAATCGGTGTCATGGACAATGTGTATCGAACCTCCATGAGTGAATTTTAGACACTTGTGTACAACCAAGGGTACTGCATTCATAGCTACTAGTCAGGGGATACCTAGCTTCACTCTGAAGACTTCATACCCCAGGATGATGTCAAACGTAAGGCTCACAAATTTAGGTCCAACGAGGACCGATAAGACAATACTCCCTATAGGAGGTATGAAAAATTCGTTGTGTGTGTGGATGGTACTTTTAGGTGCATCATGTCCATCCTTATGCAGGAAGTTGATTAACATGGTCTCCTCAGTTATAATATTTACTTGGGATGTTAGATCAACGAGAACACCTACCACATTATTCCCATTTATCCTTGCAGGAACGTAAAGAGGAGATGGTTCCCTATTTAAGCCCATTGGTAGGTCCTGTGAGGTGAAGGTTATACTAGTACCACTACTCAAATTATACACAAAGGGAATAGGTTGATTTAAGAAAGAGGCCATCAAACACACTTAACAATACTTCCACAAAGCCTCCTAAGGCTTATGGGATAAGACAGTGACCCAATTCCGGTTTTGTCACATAATACCTTTGGAACCTTCCAACTATGCCTACTAGGGGTTGCATGTTGGGTTGAAAGGTGAAAGCCTCACAACACACACCTACAATGATCCAAGGATATGAGTAAAGGGACTTTTAGTATCACAAAACAAAACCAAAATGGTTCACATCGGGTTCACCAAAAATGTAAGAGAGGGGGACCAACCATTGCAAGGCCCCAGGTCACGAAAGGCCGAGAGCAATATGGTTGTCGTAACTTACCTCAGTTTGCAAGGGTGTTAGGATAGAAAGGGTGAGAATGATGAGGACTGTAAGGTCCTTTGATCACTTTGTGAACTTGAGAGTTGAAAGAAGACTAGATGAGTTGCTTTTCAGAGTCAACTTTGTGTCTCAGATAGTTATCTATCAGAGGACAGAAGCGTGGTTCTGGGACGCATCTCTCAGGTGCGTTGGCATCTGTACGACTAGGAAACTAGGGAGACAAGGTCTAACCTCTAAAAGATGGACTAACAACCTAGTTTAAGAACTTCTAAAGGTGTAAAATAAGACCATGAAATATGAAACATAAAGAAAAACATGGTAAAGAAAGTAGATTACCACAAGGGTGATGAAAATGATCTCACACAACAATCCTTTCGCCAGATTGCTCCAAGATCTCTCCACCTACACATAGAAAAGTGGGAAAATGTTGTGGGGTTGTATAGGGGTCTGCATGTTTTGGTGTTTCCACCTGCACAGACAACCAATATTACAACGATGTAGAAACAAAGCAATACATAGAGAATACAAGAAAAGTAGACCAAAACACTACAAAAAAGTATGTGCTTACTCAACCAAACAATAGAGAAGATGAGAGGAGCTTACCACCTCCATCTAAAGTGCTCAAGGCTAGTGGAGGAGAAATATGAGAGGAACTCAAGCCTCTATTGCAATGGATTTGTTCTATGCTTTCTCTATCAAAGTGATGGAGTGATAGGTTGTTGCTATGAAGTGTGAAATGCTGCTTCAAAGCTTGTAGATGAATGCTCAAAGTTTGAAGAGAGTGTGTAAACTTGTGAAGAAGATGAAAATGGATGAATGAATGGAGAATATGAAGAAGGAATGGAAGAAAATGGCCATATTCGGGTCGGCTAGCCGAAGAAAGGTGTTACACTTCGACTACCAATAAGAAGTGTAACGTTTCTATAGACTCCAGCTGTAGGAACCTGCCAAGGATGTAAGCATGCCACACAAACATTTGTGCATGATAGAAACACCTCCACTAACATGCAAAATAGGTGCCAAGTGTGATGTGAACAGTGGGCTTATGTAGAATTAAGCCTCTGAGTTTTGTTTTCTAAAGTGTAAAGGGGTAAAAGGGGAATTTGTGTTAGGGGTGAAAATTTGCTCCTATACACCATGGAGACCCCAATGAAGCTCAAATGTGCGAAGAAAGAAGCAACGTTCTCAGGATTCATATCGAACCAACGGTTGAAGAACATATGCCTTAATAAATAAATCTTGTGTCTCAAGGCGGTGAGGATGGTGCTTGGAAGGAGATTCTATTTTTTAGGCAACAAAACAAAGGCGAACTTAGACATCTCCTCTCGGTTTCTCACATCATTGCTCTACCTAAATGTGCCGACAATGAGATTCCTGGTGCTCCTACGGATGGTTTTCAAGGCTACAATCGTGGTGGATGATTTAGACAGGGTGGTTGTGGTGATGCCTAGAGTAGGAATCTTGCTTTTAGATGACATGCCGAGGATGTTCGAAAAAGGTGCAGAGGTGGTCTGGCACCCGTTCATCATGGATGTAGTTGCGGAGAAGTTGGAAAAGCACAGACATTTACTACAATTGGATTGAATTACCTATGCAAGAGGTTGGGTTTGGACGTGGTCGGTGGATTTCATGGCGTCGCGAGTTTGCAGACCTAGTGGAGACCACAAGCTTCTACGATGAAACGGATTGAAAGCACAAGTGGTTGACTCACAGATGGTCATTTTGTAAATGAAGGACGGACAAGCTTATGTCAGTTAGGTTTAATCAAAATTTTCTCTGTAAATGTATGGAACTGAAAGACTAGTTCAACCCAAACCTTGAAGAACCAAATGATGTATTTTTTTGTCTACTTTAATATATGCAACTAGTCTACGTTTTGCATATCAAAAAATAAAATAAAAATCATTCACTATAAAATAATTAAAATTTTGATAAAAATTAACTAAAAATGATTAATTTCACAATATCATAAATTAAATATATAGATAAAATTATACAAATCAATAATTTATATCATCTTTAAATTCATGTTTGTTTGTTTGTTTGGTATAATTGATAGAATGTGTTGAATGTTGAATTTTTTTTTTTTTGTGGCCCAATAAGGTTGAAGAGTGGGACACACTATTGTGCTTTACCCATACACTTAGTGAGATCATTTATTATAATTTTTTAAAATCTTCTTTAATGTGGAAATGCTTTAGAAATGAAATAGCTAAGTGACCAAAGTACTTGTTGAACTAGGAGGTAATGAATAGAATAATCCTTCAAGGTTCATTGATTTTTTTTCCAATATCTTAGCCTATAAAATCTATGTAAGCAATTGCATATGAATAATTGGGTGTCTCTTTCCAATATAGAGCTCAAATATAAGGGCTACAAACCCAAAAAACAATAGGCATGCAACAACCTCAAAAGCTAATAGTGTGTGGTGTGATGGGTTATAAGAAATAGAATCATTCTTATTATTACTAGAATTACTTCGTTGAGATTGGTAATCTATCATAATAGTGTATCCAATATGGTGGTGGATATTAGGATTGTGTTGGGTGTATGTGAAGCAATGGAGGATATATAATGAGGTTGCCAAATAAAGTTTGAGGTCATAACTATGGATGAATTGATCACATTATCCAATGGAATGAGATGGAGAAATGGTATTAATCATGGAACTTAGGAGGGGGGAATTTTATGGGACATATGAATGGATGGTGTAGCACTAGTGGCTATGTGGGTAGAAGTTTGACCCATGTAAATGAGATACTAGAGTGAATAGTTGAACTAGGATATATGTTATGATGGATGTGGTAAAATTGGAAGGATCCATTAAATATCCAAAATCATTTGAAATATTCATGCCATAGGGATGCCATTAAAAAGTTTTAGATAAAAATAAGATCTTATTTAGCTAAGTCTTGAGTATTTCCCAAATTAAGTCTTTCCTTGTAAGTGTGATATCTTGTTTGTCTATTTAATGAGTCACATGATAGAAGTATTGTTGATCCTCCTAGTTAGTCTCAACATGAGAATCAAAATATATATCATTATTTTTATATTGGGTTTCCAAATTATGATTTAAATAGGTACTCCTCAAAGGAAGATTATAACTATAAGTATCTCATGACATATATGAAAAATATATAGCTAAAACTCAAGAATTTACTTTTTGCGGCATTATAAATTGTTGAACTTGATAATTTCATGCTATTTTTGGCTCCCCTTTATGTGCTTGGACCTAATTGTGCTAATTATTTTCCTATTTTATTGTCATTTTTAGAAATCAGAATAAAATTGGGAATTAAATTAAATTACTCATTTAATGAAAATTCAAATTTTAAAATAGGTCTAGACTAGAGTGAATTCACATTTTTCTAGCCTATTTTGGCTCAATTTTTAATATGTTATTGTTGGAATTTTTATATTTACATATTCAAATTAATTTGTTAGATTTTAACAATTAATTTTGTGGGAAATCAAAAAAATTATATAAATATAAGTCTTTTTCACCATTTGAAAACCTAGCCAATTTTGAATATCAATTGAGTTCATCCTAAAAAGCAATCAAGAGCAAACATGAGTAGAATTAGAAGCACTTTCCATTAGTCAATATTTTTATTAGCAATGCATCATCAAGTTCATGTGTAAGATCTTGTTTTATGTTTCATGTTCATTGTTTTGTGAGTAAGTGAACACTTACAGGATCTTCAATCAAGCACTGATTCTCCATGCATGAGATGAGTGACATGAATTCAGTCCATCAAGGAAATAATATTTAAGTGGTGGGTAGTCTCACAATATTGAGTTCCACTTTTGGGACAATGAATTTTTTGGAGGTCAGGAGGGATGATTTCATAGAACACCTTTATTTGAATATATTTCTTCAAACAAAGGTGCTTCACTCAAAGATCTACACATAGAGATCTTCGATCGGAGGTCTACCTTCGAGAAAATATATTCTCCTTACGAAGATCATTTTTACATAGAGACCTTCAAATTCAGGTAAAACCTTTGATCGAAGGTGCCTTCGATCGAAAGCCATTCGAGCAAAGGTGCTTAACAAGACAATTTTAGTTTTTTCTTCAAAATTTACTCAAAAAATCTAGTTTCAAACCTTAGGTTGGACCTTCAAATGAATTTAACTTGACAATATAATTTTCAATCTTATAGCTTTCAAAATGATCTTTCCAACAAGTATAGTTTTGATATGTTTTCATTTTATCATGTATTCGATTTTCAAATTTTACTGAACATAGGTTTTTCACCAAACATCTGGTTCTTTGTTCTATAGAGGTGGAAAAATAGTAAACCTTTGCACTAGGTATTGATGTCCTTGTTTCACCAAAAAAAAAAAAAAAAATTGATATGTACACAACAAATTATGCTTGATGACATACACCTATGTCCAAATTATAGTTATAGTGACTTCAAAAATTAATTAAAAAGTATATGTAACAAAAAATTATGAAAAAATATCCATGCACTAGATATTGACTTTAAAAAACTATATTTTAAAAATTAGAATTTTATCCTTTCTAGAAAAAAAGTTATGTTGGATGACATAAACACTACTTTCTAAAAAATGTTGTTTACTATTAAAAAGTAGTTATTAAAGGAGATGTTAAAAGATTCACAATTTATTTCAAAAAAATTGAAAAAAATATATTTAGAATCTACACATAAATCGCCACAAATCACTAGTTCGCATCATCTTCAAATTCTTAATAGTTTAGCTACTATAGGTCTCAAAAAGTAAAGATTTAGTTAAAAATGTTGATATAAATGTCCATCTTGGCCAAAACGTGGGACTCGTTATTGTGGGATTACGCTACCAGTAAGTTGCAAAACTTGTGATTTATCATTTGTTTTATCCATTTTCTTTTGCCTAACCTATAGTGCACACTCTTTATCCAACATCATCATAACCATTGTAGAGGTGGAAACACCAAAACGAGGTTTGAATTAGGCAAGCCGCTATATGAAACAACCCTTTCTCACCTTTCATATTGCACGTGGAAAATAAGAAGTGGATTTGGAGAAGATTGAAGACTCAACATCAAGATCAAACATTCAAGCATATTAATTCATCAAATTAGGGCAAGAGGAATTATCCATCAACATAAAAATTTCTAAAGTTGAGTTTGACATGAGAACATCTATAGATTGTGATCTACTGATACTTATTTAGGTATTTCAAAAATTCAAGCTTCCTAGACTAGGGAGAATTTACCACTATCTAATTGAATTTAACCCAAATTTATATGTCAAGTTCTTCTGTATCTCTTTTTTTCATTTCTATTATCAGTTTTAGGATTTCAGTTCTGTACTTTTATGTATTCACACTAGTTCAGTGTAATTACATAGTTGACCTAGTTTCCATAATCAAATTAATTCAATTCCTAATCAATCAAATTAACCTCAAACAAAACAAAGAGGACCAAAATCCTCATCAACCATTCTAGCTCTTCATTGAGGGAAGTAGCTAAATGGTCTCATATGGTCAATTTTGTGTCCTCCTAATGTGATGTAAGTTGAAAGGTGTGATTTAGACCCTAGATCCCATTTCCTACATCACACTTTCAATTTTGAAAAATAATAAAAATTAGTAGGATATCATGTCTAAAAATGAAACCCTAAGGAGGTACTCAAAGTTGGGTGGTTTGGGCAAAAATGGAGGTCACAATAAATCACAAACCCTAACTAGAAAGCTATAAAGATAGAATTACAACATGAAACCCTAGCAAGATCTCAAAATGGTAATGAAATAAAATATCAAAATTTTAAAACAAAATAGTGAAGTATAAACCCTAAATCAAGGCTCTATGGTGGTGCTAGATGCACCATGTTCACCAAAAATAGAAAGGAAAATATATTTTTCTTAATCTTAGTATAGGGTAATCAAATGTATTGCATACAAGTTAGCAAAAAGTAATAGTTTAATTAGAATGATAATTGAACAATGCATGTTAAACCTAAGAAATTAAATGCAAATGAGGAATATACTTATGTGGATGAATAACTCTAATATATACTTATGTGGATGACTAAATCTAATATAGTGCATATTCATGTGTTTTGATATGGGGAATAAATATTCTTAATCTTTGTCACCTAGAATTTTATGCAAAAATGTGGCTATTTGTAGATCAATTCTACGGATTTGGGTCACTTATACAAGAATGAATTGATCCTAGTGATCCCACACTTATGCCTTTCTACTCACTTGTTTCTCTCCTTCTTGCTAGTTTTCAAGGGTTGGTGTAATTACAAATACCTTAAGGAGCCTACCATATCATTATAAGCAAGTTCCCCTATGCCTAAACCCTAAAGGGATCAAATTTACAGCCACATTAAATATTGATAGACAATAAAAACATGTAAATATACTAGATGGTGATTCAAAAGTAAATGGTGTTTCTTTTAGTGCATGAATTGGAGTGTTTCTCTAGAAACACTCCTTGAATGCTCTAGAAGTTGAATAATTCTAAGATGATTCTAGGAAATGTTTGGGATGAATAATTAATGCCCAAATAAAGGTCCTTAAATACTACCATGTAATAATAATAGCACATAACATGCACCAAGATAACTTATGGTGTGAAAGAAAAATCTTGAATTTGAATTTTCAAATTTTTGCATTCAATTTTACAAGTGGAGATTGATCCCACACTTACAAGATTTATCTAGAATAATGGAATAGTAATAATAATGTGGGGAATGAAAGTTTACATATGAGGGAATACAATAAATTGTGATAATATGTAGAAGTAGATGAAATAAGGTCCAATATCCTAGAATATGTGAAATGAATAAAATAAATTATCCAAATCTAAATCTAACTTTACACAAAAGTGTGTCATTTATATACATATATTTATATAAAGATATTATTTTAAAATAGACAAAAATTAAATAGAAATTGATATAGATATGCGAATTTGTTTATGCTTAAACATAGTCTAATTAAATAATCAAACATCCAATAACAATTTTACATCTCGTCCACACTAAATATTATAATGACTCTGCATGTAAAGAGCTATGTGAGATCCCAAGATTGTAAATACCTTGTACAAAGATCCGGTTAGAAATAGAGTTATCATATATTGTTACATCGTATGTTTTTCCCATTATTCATCTGCAACCATTGTGTCAAACGATTTTATAACCATTGCCCAGTTTGTAATGTTTGGTTTCCCTCCTGTGCACTTATTTCTTTATATTCTGATTTGGTAGATATTACTGAAAACTAATTATCGTATAAACAACAATAACGTTCTTGTTTCTTCTATGAAAGAAGAACTGAAGCAGTTGTGCTCATGTTTTATACATTTATTGCATTTGGATTGTTATCGAGCTTGTTGCATTTCGTGTTTACTTAATTTGTACAAACTAGATAAGATGGAATAAGCACAGAGGGACGACCCCTAAATCATATATCTTCTTTAAACCATCTCAGGCTACCCAAAAAGTTGTTGCAAGAAAATGCCCGGAAGGAATTTGAGATTTTTAAGGGGAATGTATGTTGCATTGGAATTGATCTTATGGATTAATCATCATTAATGATGTCAATTTGATAGTTCACTGATACTTGGAAGTTTTGGTGTGACGGAAAATCTAATTATGATATCAGAACTTCAATCCACGGTCAATCTTGTAGAGTAATTGTCACTTTGAATATAAATGATGATAATGATTTGGAAGTTCACTCACACCTATTTTTTTAGCGTGAAAAAAATCTAGACTTCAGTCCAAGAGGGCATCTGCAATGCTCATATCTTAGAAAAGATGTGAGTGTTCCTTGATGCAGCAATACCATTGAATCCTTTTCATTATGAGAGTATGTTCAGATGAGGAGTGTGAAAAGGATGAAATTCTTTTTATATTAAAGAGAATTTTTTTTTAGTTCATAATATTAATTTGATGTTTCTGGATTTGATTGTGCGAGTATTTTTTCATTAATGTTTCCAATCATATTCCATAATTCATCATTATGATGTAAATAAAAAGAAAAGTGAATGATGTCTCACCATCTATCATTAAGACGCAGAAAAAATGAACGATCCATTATCAGGAGATACAACCTCTAAGGAATGGTCAGATGAAATACCGCGGGCTTGCAAGCACAGGGGTGATCAAAATTTAATGAAAAACTGGACCAAAACTATTTAAATCAGCTATATCATACTTCGGAAAGAAAAAGACATAAGCTTTTCGATTCCCACGCGATTCTGGAAAGAAAACAAATCTAAAACAATTTTTATCGAATGATCACAAGATTTGTAGGATAATAAAATGCAATTTCTTATTTTATTTTCCCTCCAATATATAAATTGACACGATATTACAGGACTTCTATGTTTTCATTTCCATAAATCCGGGTCAACTAAGATGAAATCAAGTTCTGGTATTGTAAGAGCATCCAAGAATGAAATCTTATCTTCATAATTAATTTATTTTGTTGACTTAATCCAATATATCCAATTTAGAAAAGTATCTTGTAATCTTTGGTTCCATTAGATTGCATTAGAAGCACCTCAGAGGTATGCCTTGAAAATTTAAAAACTCAGCGCAAGTATTTAGAAGAGTTTATTTTGATTAAATGAATGATAGGTTTGGACAGGTTGATTATGGTGCAAATGTTTTGATTTTTATTTTTTTGAAAATTTCAATTTGATGTCTAATTTCATCATACCATTCACTTGATCAATTAGGTTTTCAATTTGTTTAGGATCTCTTATGGTCAAAGGTAGGTCACTTTGGCACACACAAATAAGAACATTTGTGATGATGGTAGTTGCGGGGTCAAACAAGGTTGATTAAGGGGTAAAAAATATACCAATCTTTCCAAATAAGTAGAGGCCATTATATTGCACATAATTACATTCATTAGTCAAGATAAATTAGAGAAGAGAACAACCATATTCCAAAATCTCTACAATAGACATTGTGAGGTTACTCCATGTGAATTTATTCCATGACACAAAATCCTCATATGGGTGATGCTTCCCTAAGCTTGTATACACTTGATTACACTTATCCAAAACATGTAAATCTAGGGGTTTAGTCTTTAGAGTCACCGCCTTGTCTCCAAGAAAGAATGAAACTAGCATATGTGCTAGCATATGAGAAGATGACGTAAAAGAATATTTAGTGTCATCCATCATATGAAAATATGTATTTGGCTCATTGGATATAGCCAAACACCTCAACATAAAAATTGGGGAAAGATTAGTCTTATTCAGAGGAATCGACTTTCTACAAAAATATCTATGGTTGTGATATGAGATTTTTAAATTCATGCATTCCTTATAAATTTGAATGTTCACCATATCAACCCTGCTTAGATTATTCACCACCACTAAGGGGGTGAGAGGGTGAAATAAACCCTAGTCTCTGTCCCACAAAAGCTACATAGTTTCCTTATATAATGCATCCTTCTTTTTGGGTTGATCCTACTACATTTGTTATCCTTTACTGACCAGATTGTCTTCTTCTATTTGCTACACCTTTCTACTCTCCTATGCTTATTCACATATCTTCACTTGATTCTCATTAATTCTTTTATACTTGACCCTATATCAATTTTTGAAATATTTTTGTGAATTTTTAAAATATAAACTAGGTGTGAGTAAGTGCACCAAGTTGTGACAAAAAAAAGGGCCTTGAGATGCCACTTTTTTTCTAAAATCAACAAAGTTTGATATTTGATAAGAAAATAAAGATCTAGTTACGCTCAAAATTTGATGATGCAACATGAACAAGAGTTGTAGTGCTCCAAATCTACTTTCTAAACTACTAATTATTTTTTTAAATGGTGAAGATTAAGGGTTTCAAAAAGGGGGAGCACACAAAGTGGTTCTGTTTTTCAAAAAGAATAACATAGCATCTATTGTGCTCCCCCTAAAATGTTAACTTTTTTAGAAATTCAAAAATCGCTTCAGTGAGAAATTATCTAACACCATGTAGTTTATGCTAGAATTTTTGGCTAATTTTTTACTGAATATATTTTTTTTACTAATTTTTGAAGTGGGCACATCCTAAAAAACAAAAAATTGAGTGTGCTCCCCCCTAAACTTTTTGAAAACTAATCAGAAAATATTTTTTCAATACATGTAGAATGGAGTCTGGTTTTTAAAAATATAATTTGTTTCAAAATTTGATGAAAGAGTAAAAAACCATAGCCAAAATACCAAATGTTGGTTTTTGACAAAAATAGACACACTAACAAAAGAAATTAAAGATGAAAACCTTAACATAACCAAAATGTGAAAAAAATTATATGGTTAGATAGCTAAGGGAGAGCTTAACACCATTGTGGTATGTTTATATATTTTCATTAAAACACGTGCAAACCTGATGGAGAGCATGACCAAAAATGTGATTTTTTTTACCTTTTCAAAAACCACATCTTTGGTATGAAATGGTCATCAAGTTGGGTGCCAAGGAAAATCCAACCCAAAGGCTTGGTATTTCCCAATGCAAACCATTTGGCACTTGGAAAATGTAAATGCATTTTCTTTCTCTTTCTCTTTTCTTTATCTTTGTATTTGTCTTTCTTTGTCTTTTTTTTATACTTTAAGTTATATTTCATGTATATAGTTTCAGGATGTTTGAGAGTGGTTTTGGATCTCTTGGAGTTATAATGAAAATTATAGTTTTCAAGAGATCTTATAATTTTTCAAACTTAATACATTTTCAATAATCAAAACATCAAATTTCAATAATTAGGAGGTTAAATTTTAGTAATGGACAAGTTGTATAATCTCTCTCTCTCTCTCTCTCTCTCTCTCTCTCTCTCTCTCTCTATAGATCACTCATTATTTATCCCTTATACTCTAGACCTCTCTCTCTCTCTCACTATCTCCATCCCTTTATCTAACTCTCTCTCTTGAGCTCAAGAACTACCTCTCTACTTGTCTATCCTTCTCTACCTATCCATCTTTCTCTCTCTACTCTTTATCTCCCTCCCTCCCTCCTTCCCTATTTATATTTGTCTATCTCCCTCTCTTTCTATTTCTATCTATCTCTATCTATCTCTCTATAATCCCTATCTCACCCCCTCTCTCTCTCACTCTCCTTCCAGGTATCTACCTTTCTATATCTCACTTCTCTCTCTCCCTCCTTCCCTCTCTAATTTTCTCTATCCCCCCTCTCTCTATCTCCTTTTGTCTATATCTTCCTTTCACCCACCCACCTTCCCTCTATACATATTTCTCTCTCCCTCCCTCTTTCCCTCTCTCAATCTCTCCACCTTCCTCCTCCCCTCTCTCTCTCTCTCTCTCTCTCTCTCTCTCTACTTTTATCTATCTCACCTCACTCTCCCTCCCTTCTCCCCCATCCCTCTCTACTTTTTCTATATCACCTCTCTCCCTCCTCTCCCCTCTCTCTCTCCATCTCTACCTCTCCCTCCCTCCTTCCCAATCTCTCTTAGTATCCCCACCTTCCTCCCCTTTTTGTATCACATCTTGGTGCACATTATAGAGAATGACAAAGAGAGAGAGAGGGGAGTGAGGAAGAGGTAAAGAGGTATAGGTGAGATAGAATTAGAGAGGGAAGGAAAAAATGAGAAAGAGAGAGAGAGAGGGGAGTGAGGAAGAGGTAAAGAGGTATAGGTGAGATAGAATTAGAGAGGGAAGGGAAAAATGAGAAAGAGAGAGAGAAAGGTAGAGAGGGATAAGTGAGATAGAGAGAGTGAGTGGTAGGGAGTGATGGAGGGAGAGAGGGAGATGGGAGATAGAGAGTAGAGAGGGTAGGAGAGAGGGAGGGAGATAGAGGTGAGAGAGAGAGAGGGAGAGGGAGGGAGACAAATCGATATATAGATAGAGATAGAGATATAAGGATAGAGACAGAGAGAGAAGAGATAGTGGTAGGAAGTGATGGAGGTAGAGGTAGGTAGAGAGAGGGAGAGGGGAGATAGAGTTAGATAGGTAGGTACAGAGATGGAGAGGGGAGATAGAGAGAAGTAGAGAGGGAAGGAGAGATTGAGAGAAAGAGGTAGGTAGAGAGGGAGGGGGAGATAAAGAGAAGTAGAGAGGGAAGGAGAGAGAGGGAGGCAGAGGTATAGAGGGAGGGAGAGAGAGGTGAGAGAGGTGAGAGAGAGAGAGTTAGGTAAAGGGAGAGGAGAGATAGAAAGAGGGGAGAGAGAGAGTGGTAGGGAGCGATGGAGGGAGAGGGATATGGGAGATAGAGGTAGAGAGATAATTCTAGAGAGTGGTGGAGAGATATAGAGGGAGAGGTATGTAGAGAGAAGTAGAGAGGGAAGGAGAGGGAGGGATGGAGAGAAAGGTGAGAGAGAGATGTATAGAGAGAGGGAGGGGGAGATATAGAGAAGTAGAGAGAAAGGAGAGAGAGAGAGAGAGAGAGAGAGAGAGAGAGAGAGAGAGAGATGGATAGGTAGAGAGGTAGTTATTGAGCTCAAGGGAGAGAGGGTGAAGCCACAATAGTGGTTTATAATTCGAGTGAGGAAGAAAAACTTCCAAAAAACTCACCCATGCAAAAAAAAAATGTTTTAAGGGGTTCGAGCAAACCCCTTTACATGTGGAACCCGCATTTCCACATTGTGGAAAGGGGGTTCACTCAAACCCTGGTTCAAGTGAACTAGGGTTCAAGCGAACCCCCCTTTTCCCACCTTCCCACCCTCTGACACAAAAAGACTCCATATTTTTTCACTTTGAAGCTCAGTTTGAACATGAAAATGAAGAATCTTCACAAACCCAACTAGAATCAAGTATTCCTTGGAATGAGCTATCCACGGAATATAATTTTGATATGTTTTGGTTTTATTATGTATTTGTTTATTTAGTTTTATTAAATACAGGTTTTTCATTGAAAATGAAGGTCTCTGTTCTGCACATGTGGAAAAATAGCAGATTATCAAAAAAAAAATTAAAAATATGAGTGTACCAGATATTGAAGTCCTTGATCCAACAAAAAAAAAAATTGAATTTCGATATATACAAAAAACATTATGCGATATACAGCCGCACTATGTCTAAGTTGTAATTGGTTTGACTTCAAAACTTGATTAAAGAAAAAATATTCAATAAAAAACTATCTAACCAAGTGAAAGCACTAGATATTGGAGTTACAAATCTAAATTCTAAAGAATTAGAATTTTATTCTTCATGCAAAAAAAGTTATGCATTATATGGTGTGCGTCACTTTTTTAAAATGTTATTTTCTTAAAAAAAACAGTTTTCGTGGGAGATGGAAAGAGAAGTGCAATCTAATTCCAAAAATTTTGAAAAACATATTTTTAGAATCTACAAACAAAATGTGATGAGACTCTAGTTTGCATCATCTTCAAATTCCTCATGGTTTAGCCGCTATAGGTGCTCGAATGTGAAGATTTAGTTAAAAATAATAATTTCAGTGTCTAGTTTGGCCAAAAATTGTAAACCACTATTGTGGGATCACCCGAGAGTTAGATAAAAGTAAGGAGATAGTGAGAGAGAGGTCTAGATTACAAGGGGTAAAAAATGAGGGAGATAGAGAGAGAAAGATGATACACATTGATGATTACTAAAATTTGACCTCCTAATTACTAAAATTTGACTTCTTGATTACTAAAATTTGATTTTCTAAAAAATTATAAGATCTTCCAAAAACTAGAATTTGCAATATAACTCTAAGAGATCCAAAACCACTCTCAAACATCTTGAAACTATATACATGAAATATAACTTAAAGTATAAGAAAGTAAATGTCCATCTATAAATGTTTATTTCATCTAAATAGTTTCACTGGTAGATAAAGACTTGAAGACAAAGAAAAAGAAAAGGAAAGAGAAAGAAAATGAATTTTAAAACATGTATTTTCATTTGTCTAGTGCTAAATTTAGTGCTTTCCAAATTGGCTTGGTATGACCAAGCATTAGGCTCGGTCATTCGATCCATTTGGTGAGTGCCAAAATTGACACTCGTCAAATGTTCAATTTGGGTAAAAAATAAAAGTGGCATCCTAATTGTGTTGAAGTAAACAACCCAAGATCTTCAATCTGCAACACCAAATAACCTTCATAAGAGATAGAGAGAAGCAACAATGGAAGATGCTATTCCACCAAATAAGAATTGCAATATGATACAATGATCAATATGCTATGTAATAGAATACAATGCAAAATATGCTAGAGATTCCTTGCTTATAAAGGCAAGGATGAGAGATAGGGTTAGACAAGATCATGAAAAGTGTCTTAATCCTATAACATGAGACAACCAACTCAAACTACCTAGGAAAGTGTAAAGTCTAGATAAGACAACTAACAGTTCTAGAAGGAATCTTTTATCTTAAGTAAACTTAACATGTGAACTAAGTCCCCTAAGTCCCTAGTAAAGGAATAAACTAGGTACAAGACTTATTTGAACACCAAAAAATTGTGTCACAACTTTGTGAACTTACTTGTGTATATTTTTAGCTTATATATGTTTTTTTAAATAAGGGTAAAATTGTATTTTTGAAAGGCCCCAAGACCTAAAAAGGAGAGGGCACCCGAATAGAATTAAAGACACAAATATAACTACACTAAAGTAACTTGGTGACTTAGGAGTTAGGAGTTAGGGATGACCATTACTAAGTACCCAAGTAAGGGGAAGGTAAAGAATTTGACAAGGATAATGGAAAAACTGGGGAATAGGTTCAAAAAGGATGTTGGGATGGAGAACTCTAAAACTCCAAAACTTAAAATTGAAATTTTCTTTATTCCTTATCTAAATTTTCTCATCAAGAAAATGAGGGGGACAAGGGAAGGAATCAAAAGGATTTTTCAACATCAAACTTGAATATCAAGAGAAAAAAATGGAGTTTAAGGATTGGGACTAGAGATACCAATGAATGTGTACTTAGAGAAAGGTATGGTCAAAACTATAAGGTTGAAAGAAACTTAAGGTAAATGATAAAGTATTGGTATGAAGGCATACCAAGTACAAAGTTAAGAGCGAGCCTAAAACTACAATGAAAAAAGGAAATATTACAAAGAGTCAAGGTTTTAGAGTTTGGGGTGCCAAGGAAATAATAAAAAAGGAAGTAGGGATAAAAAAATATAGCACAAAAATGATTTAATACAAAGGATTAGGCTTTTAGGGGTTGAATGAAAAATTTATTCCAATAAGTGAAAACCTAAAATTCTAAAATTTTGACACAAGAATGACTTCTTGGAATTTAAATAATGCAACCCCACGTACTTAGACATTTTGAGATTTTAAATGCAACATTCAACACATTGGTGGGTGCTCAAGGGATGTCAAAATACAACTTAGAAAACCTTATTAAATGGACACTCATATGCATATTTATGAAATTGGTTATATATGTGATGGGAAAAATGACACCTAAGTGCACCAATAAGCTAAAAAGTAAATTTTGGTACTATAGATTTGAGTACCAATAGGCTCTTGTTGGGGATGTGTACCATTAGTTGGCATAGTGAGAGCCCAACTATCTTTGAGAGGTAAACCAAAATAGGGTACCAAAAAAGATGGAATAAAACACACTTTACCATGATTAAACAAGGATTATGAATACATAAAGACACAAAACACACACACTATGTATAGGGAAAGAAAACTTGTAACCAATGACATGAAGGCACAAAGAACTTCAATATATGGTACTTAAATTATATGCAAGTTAGAACCTATAAGAGGAATCATGACATTGTTGCAAAGTGTTATTGATGTCAAAAGAGAAAATTGTTGACATTGATGAGAAATAATTTTTGTTGGGTGTTTTCAAGATCTCTACAACTATATTATGTTGTTTTATTCATGTATTCTTGTAGAAATGGTTGCTATGGTAAACATTTGATATCTTCTTCTTTTCTAGACTAGTTAGGGTTTGTGCTCTTGGTAGGGTTTTAGCCCTAATTACCTCAAACCCTTAGTCTTTCTACTTGGTCATGCACTTTATGATCTAATTCATCATTAACTAGATTTTGGAAGTTTTCAGTCACTTAAGTTATGAATCAATTCTCTCTATATCATTGGTTATTGGCCCCACTTATGTTCTAAACAGGTTCAAAATAGTTTCCCTAAGTCTAAAGTTAATACTTTCAAGAATCAAGGATGGCATTAGTGAGATGTGTGTCACATTTACGCATGAACATATTTTAAGTCTGCTCTAACCTTGTTGAAACCGTGGTGGTGTGGAAAGTTGACAAGTGCTAATGTTGCACAAGAGAATATTTTTGAGTCTTTAGAATTATGTAAAATTTGTGATGATGCACTATTTTGATGTGTGTTCCAAATGATGCCAATTGGATAGATGACATGATAACATATGAGCATATTTTGAGTCTATCTAGGCCATGGGAAATTTTTGGTGATGTGAAATGCTGATAAGTGTCATAATACCAAGACCATGCATTTTGAAGTTCTCACGACCCTGTTGAGTTTGCACTATTGCACATGGTTGACACTAGTCTATTTTTGATGAATTTTTATTGATATATCAATGGCTATCACACATCCTTGGAAAGAAGAGAGAAGTTCTTGTGATGTTGTTGGATTATGACATGCCTCCAAGATTTTTCAACGGTTGCATTCTATTGGTCAAGAATATTCCAAGGGAAAGTGTATCTTGATTTGAATATCTATCATTTTTTAGGCCTATTAAAAGGTTCATATCAATTCTCCAAATCCAAACTTTCTCAACGACTAGTTCTTGGTTCAAAATTTGAATTTGCATAGGCCAACATGGTAGAAATATCAAATAATTTTCACAAGATGACTTCTACTTCACTAGTGGTTTTTATTTTTGGTCCAGGCTAACATATGAATATTATCTATCATCCCTTATTGGTATTTAAGTGAATTGTTTTGGGTTGTTGATGATGTGACAAACAATATAAAAACTTCCTGTGTAGTGGTGTGTGGTCTATCCAAGAATTTCATGTCTTATATTTCATAATAGATGTAGTTTAGGTGAAGAAGAGTAGTGTGTGGATGTGGAGATATCCAAACAATTGAGCAGAAATTTGCAAATTCATTTTGTGAGTTGTTTGGATAGAGGAAGGTCTATATGTTTTATTCTACTCATTTTAGTGTATTATGAGGTTGGTGCCTCTTGTTCTTTTATTTGGTACTTAGATTGGGGGATTGATGTCTCCTTTAGGTTGGTGCCTATAAGCTATTTTGGGGATTGGTGCTTGAAAAAGTAATTGTAAGATCTAATTTATTTTTGTGGGGCTGGATTTGGGTAGTAGATCCAAGTAACTTTTCTCACCATAGTTTTTTCCTCTAGGGTTTCCACATAAACCTTGTGTTATCTTATGTGATGGATTTTATTGTTGTTTCTAATGTTCTTAATGATGCTTTGATTTTTAGTGATGTATTGATTAAAGTTAAGATTTAATGATATATTTATTCACCCCCCTCTTAGTATATTTGTGTGTTCAGCAATTGCTATAAGAGCTAAGTTCCTTGTTGTAGCTTAATTGATAGAGGTAGATCTTGGATTTGAAAACATGACAAGGTCAAGAAATACAAGCTATACAAACTCACAATTCTAAGCAATTTTGAGAGCCTAAAGATGAAAGAAGAAGAAAATATTGTTGACTATTTTCTTAGGGTGGATGATATTGTCAGTCCTATCAAAGTGTTTGGTAAAGAATTGAAGGAACTAGTAATTGTAAAGAGGGTACTTAGATGACTTTCCCAAAGAAACATTAAAGAAATAGGCTTCTTTCAAGAATGAGAGGAATGAATAATTTGATCCATGCAATGAGTCTAAAGATGAGGAAGCTAACTTTGTAAAGAAGTTGAAGAAAGGTTCTAGCAAGTATAAACATAAGTTACCTTTCAAATTCTTCAATTGTGGTAAAGTATGTCACTATGCTTCTAAATTTCCTTTTGGAGAAAATCAAAGTAGTGAACAGTACAAAAATAAATTTCACAAGCATAAGAAGAATCTCTATTCAAAAGAGGACAATACCTCATCTGAGGAATATGATCAATACACTTCTGAAGAAGGGGAAGAATTTCTATTCATGGCAATAGAATTTCTATGAGATGAATACCACCATGTTGAAGTTGGTGAAGATATGCTAAATCCTAATGAAGAATATTATGAAGTGTATCTAGAGGGAGAAATCATCTCTATATTGAGTGATATGCAAGTATAAATGAAAGAGAATAAAAAATTGAAGTTGAAAGTTGAAGAATCTAAAAAGATGATTGTTAATCTAAAAATTTAGATTATAGAAGAAGCAAAGAGGATAGAAGATGTCTTGTCAAAAAAATTAAAGGCAAAGGGAATGGATTGTGAAAGGCTTGAGGAAGAAATTTTATCCTTGGGAAAGGATTTTAAAAAGGATAAGGATCAATTGGAAAAGAAATTGAAGTATGAGAAGATAACTAAAATTCTATATGAGATCATAAACAACCAAAGTTCAATTTCATCAAGACTAGTCTCGGTTTTGATGAAAGTTAACTTCCAAAGAAGACAATTACAAAGAAAGTTGATGGGAATACCTTTGGTAGCTCAAATGTTGATCAAACTAATAAGTCTTAGGAACTCAAAAAGGAAGAAGATGCTTTCATTCGAGTCCAAAAAAAGAGGTGACTCAAACAATCAAATACAGAAAGGTAAGCATGTAATACCATGTTCAATTAAATTCCTTTTTGGTTACTATTTTTCTTGTAATCAATTTGGTCATAAGGTGATAGATTGTAGAAGGTTCCCTACAAGGAAGATTAAATTTCTAAGCATAAATTCATTTTCACCTTTAGCTGATTTCAATATCATTTGTTATAAGTGCAACAATTTTGGGCACAAGGAAAAGTTTTGTAGAAGTGTCTTTCAAAAGCCTCCTAGGTATATAGGAAAAGAAAGAGAATATGGATATTTATACTAGTCAAAAGGAAGAAACTAAAAAGGTATGGAAAATGAAGAATGAGAATTAGAAGTCTAAAAAATCAATGATTGTTCAAACTGCATTTCATGCTCAACAAAATTCATGGGTCATTGATAGTGGGTGTTCTAATCACATGACTAGAGATAAAATTTGATGTAGGAGCATCTAGGCATATTTGCAATCAGCATCTTCCGAAAACAATATTAAGGGTTGAATTCAATTTTGGTGCATTTTTTAGTTCATTTGACATATCTTGGCTTTGGAAAGCTCTCGGTGTGTTCAAATTTGCATAAAGTAGATTTTTATCAAATCATCATTTTAAGGCTTTGCAAGCAATTTTCAAAAAAAAAAAATTGGAAAACTCGTAAGGATTGGAGTAGAATACTTTTGCAGGGGCATTTATGGAGGTGGCATGTGAAATAAGTAAAAATAATTAAAGTCATACATTTTTCAGTTTGGGGGATTTTAATGTCGAAAGTTTGTTAAAAAAATTGTTAGCAATTTACGAAAAGTTTAATATCTCATGATTTTGGAGGATTATTACTATAATATCCTTTTGTAAGGTTCGATGGGGTACTATTCCATGCTTACACACCATTTTTTGTGTGAATCAAAGAACTTTCATTTTTTTCGCCTATCGGCATTTGATTCGACACTTCCAGAGTACCAATTTGATCAAATTTATTGTGGAAGGGTATTATGAGGGTCATGAAAATTAAATATCAGTTTTTATTCCTTCATTAACTATTTATCTATTGCACAAATAATGTGGGGGGCATTTGGAGCATTAAAGAGACAAAAAATCAAGATTTTAGATATTTTAAAATGTCTAGAATAGAGAAAAACGCCTCTCAGAGTAAAGACAATACCTATAGGAGTTAATGGAGAATTAAAATATCTCATTTAACACTGCATAAACTTAGACTATGGATAGCTATGTTTGGGGAGAGTGGGGCACCCATTCTGGGGTAATAATTGATCATTTTCAATGCATTCATTCCCACAGCTTGTGTGGGACTTTTAAAAACTCTTTTTCCCTCTCAGCATGAAACAACAATGCTTATGCAATCTTGTATAATCCTTCATTTCAAAATGAATAAAATACAACACTATGCAATTTTTATGAATCTTCTATGTTGTGTGAATTTTGCATAATAAACTGAATCTTTTTTGAAATCCCTCATTTGTAAATGAACTATCAACATAAAATGATTGTACCTTTCACCTTAGATATAGCAAATAATTCCAACTCTATCAAAATGAGTTGAGGTGAAATTTTTGGTAACATTTTTGGCGCTTTTTGTTGAATGCTTTCCTGTTAAGCATGTCGGATCACTTGCCTTGCATATTCATTGGGCATGTAGTCCGTTCTTTTATCCTTTTGTGATTCAAAAATTATGTAACTCAGAAGCAAACAAAACTGAAAGAAACTAGCATAACTCTGTTTAAGACAGAGTCAAAAAACCATGCAGCATTTGCACTTATTTGAAAACAAAACTAAAGTAAAAGGAAACTACTATGCGATAAGCACTTATTAGCTTGAAAACTATCCCACCCTAAACTAACCAAAAAATTTAGTGCTAAAACATAACCATTCACTGGTTGGTTGAAAAAACTCCCTCTTCTCATCAAGTTATGGCATGCTACTTGCATGTAAATTGTCCAACAGTGATGGAAGAAAAGAAAATGCTAAGTCCTCAAATTAAACACTTCTTCAATCATGAAAATCACCTCCCTTTTTGCTTTAGACAAGAGATGCATGCAACTATTTTGAATAGGTTGAGCAACCTACATTGAATCCTTTTGATGCTCAATCTTGTGTTCCCAAGCAGATACTTCAACTGGTAACTCTTCTTGATTTCCCGCCAATTGTGCTAGGTGTCTGATAGGACATCGCCTTGTGCTGACACCCAATTAATAATTTTCAACCTCATGTTGATGCTCTATTTTCTCAGCCTTTTTTTTATGATTTTCTAGAACATTAAATGAAGTTGAGTTGTCCTTTTTTTGATCTCTAAAAACTTCAACCTTTCCTTGAAAAGGTGTCAATTGGAGGTAGTATGCAGGTTGTTCATTGGCTATAATAGTCTAATCTTCTTGAATGATTTGTGCATTATTGTTTATAGGAGGATCAATTATTCTTTCTTTCAACTCTTCAATGAAAAGGGAATCTTGTTTCTTTGCATCATCTTTTTTAGTCTCTAAAAAGAAACCATTAATGTGTTCAATGGTTGGATCTTCCTCATCAAGGAGCTGATATCCCTGTTGGATTATTGAAAATAAGTCCTCAAACTATTGCTCCTTATGTTCTTCATCCATGATAGAATACAACTCCTCTACAAAGTGGGGAAGCTCATCAAATAAGTTCATATTGTACTCTTCCATAGGTTGCAAAGCATTTTCCTCTTCTTTTTCAATAGCCTCTTTGAATTGAATAGGCTGATCACATGTTGTTGGCTCATATAATACTAGTTGATCATCTATGTTAGAACAAAACACTTCTATGATTCCTAAAAACATGTTCTCATCTAACTCATAACTTTGCATTAAATCCAAATGAGTTTTATCATTTAGTTGTTCCATACTAGGCATAGATGCTATCATGCATGTGATATCCTCATTTTCACCAAAAATTTGAGGAAGTTCATCAAACAAGTCAGAATTTTTTTAAGAACCTCTTTCTATTTCCTTTAAATAAACTTCATGCAGATCATTTTCATTAACCTCCAAAATAGGATTGGCCTCTTGCTGTCTCATATGGATTGAGGGTTCAATCTCATCTTGAACTATCAGTACATCACATTTTGCAATATCTTTTGGGTATTCCAAATCAACTGGTAAGTCAGGTATCTATGTGGTTTCCTCAAATTTCTCAATAAAACTAGGTAGTTGGTCCAACAAATACACCAATTGTTCCTCCTCTTGTGGTGCCTTCAATAATAAATCTTGGGAATCTTCTCTCTGCAAGTGGAGATCTTTGAATGGTAATTCTTTTACTTTTCATTCATTCATCTTTTAGACAACATCACAAAAAAATTCAAGTGAATCAAAATGTAAGGGGTTCAGTAGAAAATTTGAACCAACATCCTCTTCGCATGTATTATGGTTATTTTGAGTTGAGGATGCGATATAAACAACAAAAAATTCATGCTCCTCTTGTTCATGACACCAACTTGGAACCTTCATCAAGTTAGATTCTATAATTTTTTCCTCTTTCAGACCTTGAATTAATACACAAGGAATATCCTTACTAAGGTTTGACATTTTATAATTAGGGTGCTTGGTCCAAGAAGACTGCCATAACTATTTAATACTTTGATTACCTAGTTTAGGGTCTTGATATGAATAAAACTAAGGATTAATGGATTGGTTTGATAGATTTTGTTCACTCATGAGCTCCTTTAGGGGCTGATCTTTAACATTGGTATGACTATTACCCCTATAACTTGGAATGCCAATTTTAGAAGACTTACTTGGAAATTGAATAGAAACCTTGGAAACCTCTTCCTCTATTGGCTGATGTTTTATTGGTGCTTGGGCAACCAATATTCTAATTCTCTCCTCCTAAATGCAAGATCTTCTTCATAATGTATTCTTTGTGTCTCCAACTCTTGCTCATGAAGGTAGGCCTAATAATCTAACTCTTGTTGCCTCTTGAACTCTTCTATCTACTTTGTGATGTCTAAAAATATGTCCTTGGTGTCATTCATGCTATTCTTCATATCATCCACCTCTTGGAGCTGATTTTGGACATATAAATCTTGGTATGAAGGTTGAGAAGGGGTGAGTGGGTGGTAAGCATAATAAGCATGTTGGTTATTTGTTATTGCATGGTTGTTTGGGATAAAAATAGCAACATAACTGGCCTGATATGGCTGATAAGAATGTGGATAGGTAGGACTTTCATGAAACGGAGGTGAAAACATGCTCTTTTCATAAAAACTAGCACTTTGTTTACTTGAAACCAGTAGATTGTGCTCGGAGTCGCCAGGTATAAACTATAACCTCTGAAAAGATAAAAATGTTGTTGTATATACCAAAATAGTAGTTTGAAACTCTTAAATTTTTTCTCTAAAGTGATCTTCAGAGTCCCATCAGGCATGCCAAAAACTATTATCAACAGGATTGCACCCGTGTGCAAAAGAAAAAATGCCTTGTAATCTTGCGTAACATGGGAATACTTTAAGGTTGTGGGTACCCTATGTTGAAAGTAGACCTCCAGATTATAGTTTGGATTCCTTTATGATTTTCTAATGATTGACTGTAATTTTTGATGGAAAAGGGCATAAAGGCTTGAATTGAATGCATAAACTTAAATTTAAACTATGGTGATGCACCTAAATGATGATAAATCATGCAATTAGATTCACAATTATATCTCCTACAATATATTTCCACAACTCAAACTGAACAGTTTAATCACATAAGTGTTTCACAAAAGGGCCTGCAAATCAATCCTTTATGAAGGAAAACAACATTTCCAAAACCTAAAGGGAAAGACAAACTGTAGCAAAATCTATGACCTATGATTAAATCTACTTCTATGTACATGCATCCATTAATCAGATCTAAACTTAAAGGTTTCTGATTTAAAACACATTAAATTCACATCGAAATCATTATTAGAATCAAAACACCTAAATGTGAGAAGGTAAAAACTTGATTTGAATAAGAAACAATGAAGGAATCTCTACCAAAAACAACCTCAAGCAACATGTAAAAGTTGTTGCATAATAATAACTGTGTAAAAATGTGAGTTACAAGATCTCTCTTTACAGAATGCAAAGGGAAAATAATCAAGAAATTGAGGAAAAAGACAACTTTTTCCAAATGTGAATGGTGAATCTATACCTGCACAAACTAAAGAGAACAAACATATAATTAGATCCTTATGCAAGCTAGATCAACATTCCCCATGAAATTAGTTTGAAACATGAAACATGAAAATAGGAAATAAAATGAAGAACACAACAATAAAAGCTATCAAATCCTATTCTAATGAGCAAACTCTCAATCCCATGGGGGAATTGGTGCCATTTTGATGTGGAAAATGGCCCTTTCCAAATCCCTTGTAAGCTTGATGATCAATGGAAATGACTTGATGCTCCTTGATGAAATTTCTTCATAACCTAGCTATGAAAACATGAAAATGGATTAACATATATAGCAATTGTTCAAAAACTTGAAGATAATGATGTTGCATGAAGTTGTTCCTCTCAAATTCAAATGAGAGTCCCCTATAAATAGGAGAGAATAATGGAGGAAGAAGAAAAATGGATGAATGTGGGACAAAAGACCAACCAATGGGAGAAGGCTACTTGTCCACATGTGATTGGAGGATGAATGATCACGTTTTGATGAATGTGCACATAAATATGGTTGGGTGGAATTTGAAATTTGTGAAATGATAAGTTGGAGGTAGAGAAGAATGGAGTAAATTCCACTTGGCTCAAGGAAAAAGACATGTAAGAGGCCTTTAATGCCTTGTTGGATGTAGTCATCCCTTTTGGAGGGATTTTCAAATTTGAGGAATAATCCCTTATTGATGCCTAGTTGAGAGAAAATAGAGGAATTAATAAATCAATTAAATTGATTTATTGTGCAAGTTACAAAATCTAGAGAATTTGATGGAATAAGATTAGGATTAATAAGGATTTGATGAAGATTGGCTGATTTGACAATTTTGACTTAGACTTTGGATTTAAATAAATCAAAGTTGAGAGGAAAAATGGATTTAGATTTTAATTAAATAAAGATTGATTTATTTAATTAAAGAGGGTGATTTTAGATTAAATCAAATAAAGATTAGTTTATTTAATTTAAAAAAGATGATGTTAGAGAGTAATTAAATAAAGTGAATTGTTTAATTACAAGAGGGATTATCAGATTAATTAAATAATTTATTTAATTAGTAGAAGCGGGTGACTTAGTCAGATAAATTTGATTTATTTAATTAAGAGAGGAAATATGATGAATTTAATCAAATAAAGATTATTCAATTAAATTTATTAGTAAAGGGGGTGATTTAGGATGAAGTGATGTTAGTAAGATCAGGATCATATGTGTAGGATCAATTTGTATATTTCTCGTGTCTACACTGATATATACAATGTGAAGAGAAATCCAATGTGCCAAGAGGTGGAACTGAAAGCCAACTGAGAGTGAAAATTATCTTAAAAATATCCTCTCACGAGCAAAGAAGAAAAGCCTCAAAAAGAGGGCCCACAACTGAAGCAAATTGAACTCTGAATGTTGTAAACTCCTTCCTATGTTGTGTATGAACAAAAGATCCTCAAAACTAATGTAAACCTGAAAGAATCTCCATGAATAATGGCCATACTTTAGATGACTAATACTGACTTCAGTCTTACTTCACTTGTGTCTTTTGCATGATTTTAGATAAAAGGGAACTGTTTGATTAAATATTAAAGATGTTTAGTTGTGATTATTTTAATATTTAACATATAATAGTATTCATGCATTATATGGTAAATATTTAAGGTAATTTATAAACTATTACCTTTAATATTTAATTACATGGTTTATTTCATAACAAGTGAAGTCACCATTGGTTTAAAATAGATGATAATGTTAAAAGGCTTGACTCCTCAAACCCCTCCTCAAGCTCATGGGCTCCTTTAATCATTGGGTCTTTTAACTCCAAGTCATAGACCATGGATGTAATAAAATGTTAATGATTTTGTTTGAAAATACAAGGCAAAAATACACAACATGATGATTAGGGCATCGAGTCAAAAGCACTTGAACCCTAATCCCTTAATCATTTTGCATTTTTACTTCGCATCTTTGGATCACTTCACTCCCTGTCGCGCTACCATGGTGTAGGGTTTGGTTCACTGGAGCTCAAATCTTCAACATTTTCATAGCCCTAAGAGACTCTTTCATGAAGATATTGAAGAAAATGCAAAGGTAAGCTAGTTTTTTCTTCAATTAGGGTGTCAAATTTCATTTTCCTGAGGTATTTGACATTCATGGCCACAGCCTTGTATAAAATCCTAATGTGTTTTACTTTCTTACGCTTCTCTATATTGTCTCGAGGTCGTCATTGGAACATTTCTAAGGCTTCCACTATGTCTATTCGAAAGCATTATGTCAAACGACAAGGCCTGGGTAAGATCTTTAACTGTCGAATCTTGCATTTTCTCTTGTCTTCTTATAAGAAGAAGCTCGATTCGAGCTCATTTGAATGCAAAACAGGAGAGGCTACGGTGAACTTGGAGGATGTCTGGTGCATCATTCGATTGCCCATCCATAAAGAGAGATTCATTTATGATGTGGATGTCAGGAGGGACGCCTGCTATGAGTTGATGGGGCTCGACAAGATCATCTTTTTTGAGGGGCAGATAGAGCTTGAGAGGTATAGAGGCACAGTGCCCACTTTTAGATTGATCGTAGCTGCTATCATTTCAGGGCTTGTAGCACCAAATTGGTGAGGTTGATACTTTAGTCGAGGACATGGGGTCTTGCATGGGAGCGGATGCTCCATCGAAGAGAGTGTTTTTCCTAGGGGCCACTGCTATTGGCTTCCCTCTACCATGATCTACATGAGTTTTCCTATTTGGATAGTAGGGTCATTGGGGCTACAGTTACACTTTTGCGCATCTGGGCCTACGAGCACATTATTGTACTTTGCCCACAAGTTATAGTGGTTGCCTTGAAGCCAAATGATCCCATTGTTTGGCGATACGGAGGGGCCCTGTCCACATTTACACATACAAGGGCAAGTGGCATTACACATTAGAGGAGGGTCATAGATGAGATGATCATGTTCACATGGAGTCCCTGGCTCAGCATGTCTGCCTAGTAGGATGATGTACAACAATTATTCTTTGTGTGGCAATATAGACTCATGTAGGGTAGGGAGTATACCATGGTGGAGAGGTATCTCCCTAAAAGAGTTACTAGGCAGTTTAGGGATAGGTAGGACCATCCCAGTGACCAGTATGTGGCCATCTTCACACGTACTTTGAGGGAGACTGTATGGGGTAAGCCAATTCTAGCCGATGAGGTAGTAACATCTTTTCAAAAATTGGTGGCTAGACCGTGGCCATATGATCAAGGTCAGGGGGATGCAGGGGTTACATAGGCATATACAACTTGGTTCAAACCACCCTTGCATTAAATAGATCCTAGTGCAGCACCTATAAAGTAGAGGTCCAGAGGTAGGTCAAGAGGCTGAGAGCAGGGGCAAGGAGGCAGAGAGGATGGAGATGGGTATGGGGATGGGGGCAGAGGAGGAGGTGGACCACCTCCACATCAGCCAGAGTAGAGAGATCAACATATTCCCCCCAGAGATCAGTAGAGGGATGGGGAGAGACAACCCATAGATGGGGATGGAGATAGAGACCACCACCAGCCCTCGAGGGACCACCAACAGAAAACTCTACCACCACCACCACCACCACCACCACCATAGCCAGATCAAAGGGATTCCCTCATACAACAACTAGAGGAACAGGTGTAGGGTTTGCAGGCTCAGGTGCAGGCACTGATCGTCGAGAGAGACTAGGCCCAGTTAGAGAGGGATCAACAGATAGGTCGAAGACGATAGTTGGAGAGTATGCCTTCTCCTTCTTAGGGTAAGACAGTCTCAGTGAGGATGTACCATAAGGTTGTCCAAGAGGAATAATATTATAGATTACATTATAGATAGTTCGTACCATCATGATCCCAAGTACTAGAGTACTCACAACAGACTGGCATGAGACAGGAGGAGCACGTCGAGAGATAGGTGGGAGAAGGCAACAACCAGCAGGGCTAGCCTCACATTTTTGAGAACATTCTTTCTGATTCATGGGCTTCAATTTTTTATAGCCCCGATTTGTATTATATACTTGATTAATACACACATTTCGATCTTGATCTTTGTACCATGACACTTACACCTTTTGTATATATCATATGGTTCGATTTATGAGATGTGTCTTACTTTACTTATGCATGATGGATGGATGTATTTAATTTCCTATATGTGACACTATGCAGATGTTATGAATTTATCTCATGTGATGCATGTGTTTATTATCTATGATATATGTGATGTATGTTTCTATGTAATGCGATGATGTGATGCAGTGATTATGCAGATATTTTATGGATGCATTTCTTTTCATATATTTTCTTATGTAGAATGTGATGGTGTATATAAAAAATGTATGCTTATGAGATTCTTAATAAACCTATATGATATGTAAATGCTTTTTTGATGTGAAATGATTATAATGATGTATGATATGAAATGACCTATGATATGCCATGGTTTTACGTCATGCTTTTTTATTTATGAACGCAATGCAATAATATGAATGTAATGGTACAAATGCAGCAATATGAATGTAATCATTTAAGATGATGTGATATGTAATGCACATGATTTATGAGATGATGATGATGTGAGCTGCAATTTTTATGATGTGAAGTGATGTTTTATGATACATGATGATTCCTATTTCAATGATTCATGGATGCAAATGTTATGAAATGAACTAATATTTTGTGATATGAAAATAATTTGATAATGTGAGATGATTATGCCATGTAAATGAAATGTAAATGATTATGATATGTAACGAGATTATTATAATGGGATATGATATGGATACGTAATGATTTGGGATGTATAATGATGATGCATATGATATGTGATTATGCCATGGATGACTCAATAATGCCTGTGTGATAATATCCTAATGAATGTAAATGAGAGTAATGAATCTATATTAATGATGAAATGTAACGTATTTATGTTTCATATATGATATGATATGCATTATGTTGACAATCTGTGGATTCAGAGTGGATGCATTAGTGATGTGTTTTAGTAACTTTCATGGTACCATGTTAGTACAGAGAGAAGATAGAAGAAAATGAAAAGAGGATCCAACACCTACATAATAACGATGATGATAAGATTCTTACTAGGAATTGGGATTTTAAAAGGGCCATTTACCTTATGTTTGATAATACACATAGGTACGATGGATCAAGGTATAAAGGAATAGGATGGCATTGTACCTAGTGTGATGGAGTTTGACTTGACAATCAGATTGGAGTAATCCTATTCACACCTAACATACGAAACCTCACTTAGAATGTCGTTCAGCTATTATAAAAATCTCAGACCAAAACATAGAAAAGAAAACCTTCTTATGTGGTCAACAAGACATCTGAAACACCCTCCCTACAAACCAAACAAAGTATGCATGATGAAGTTATATTACAAGAATATCCAACAAGCACAATAGATAAAAAAGATAATGATCGTTGCCCCATTCCTTTCTCTCTAAACCATTTTTTACTACGCATCATCGAGAGGTCATTAGGATGAGCGCAAAATAAGATAAATCAAAAAGACAAAGATAAAGTAAACAAACAAGCTAATGTTCTTCATACCGTTAGCCAAGACTAAACTATGGTGATGCCTGATGTTGATGTCCATTGTAGGAAGAATGCCTCCTAGGATATGTTGTTATCAGATGATTTTGGATTGACTGGATGATAAGCTATTGATACTCGGAGTTGATTAACTTGCTTACTTATTGACCTAGGTTTGAGACTTCAACGATTGGGTTTTCACTTTTATAACCTGCTAGACTTGCTTCTAACTGGTTTTACCAAAGGATGAGGATGATGATGATTTATTATGAATGAAATTATTTTGGGTGAAAGTGAAATGGAGATGGATGGATTTTTTCAAATATTTGGATGTTTTTGATGTTTTTGAAATGTTTTAAGGTTGTTTTTGTATTTTTTGAGATGTTTTACAATTTTTTTGATTTTCAAACTTTCTAATTTTTTTGGATTTTTTGAGATTTTGACCAAGAACCTAACCTAAAGACCTATCCTAGGGGTCTCGGGAGCTGATCAACATATTAGCCTTTCCTACGTTATACACGTAGAGACCATGTAGTTTGACTGACATAGACTCAATTATTGATGAGATATGGAGAAATGAATTGTCAACTTATTGTGAAGGACGAACTTAAGTGTCTCAAGGGATGATCAAAGATCAACCTTGCCTACGTTAAATCTCAAAGATGACGTAGTTCGACAAGATGACTTCACCATTTGATTTTTTTGGATTTTTGACATGTTTTTAGATTTTTTGATGGATTTTATGAATGTTTTTTGATTTTTTGATTTTAAGGAAGACTTCAAGGATATAAATGAATCCAATCTGATGCAAGTAAAAGAACATGCCCCCAACATGATGTGATAGACTACTTCGATATAGAAAGGAAAAAATGACCTTAGGAATGTGCCAAGTAGTACTAGGGGGGAACATGATACGAACCCAGGATCAAGCTATGATATAGACGTGGATGGATGGAAGGAAGGATGAGATGGACTGTGGTGGATGAATGAGTGATGCAGAGTCCATCGTAGAGATCCTGGTGGATGGAGAGTGCTTTATTTACAGAAGGCACCTATTTGCTAGGTTTTCACTTGCCCAAAGCGTCACCGAAGTGGTTTTCACTAGAGGACAATTTTTTTCTCTTTACTATTTTTAATCTTCTTTTTTTGATTTTTTTGTATTTTTGGTTTTACCTTTAAAAGATCAGGCATAAAACTTTTTGAGATGAGAGATTTTCATGGGCTCCTACAAAGGTTCACCTTTAGGTGTTGATAGCCGGTATGCTCCTGATTTATAGCTCGCGGTGATGATGAATGGCCCCAACTAGTTGGGCTCAAATTTTCCCTTGCTCTTTGGATTTGGAACGTTCTTATGATTTTCCTTCAGTACTAGCTCACTGACTTGGAAGGTTTGACTCCTAATTTTATTGTTGTAGCTTTGCTTGAGGTGGTTCTGATAGACTTGCAAGTGGTTTAAGGAATCCATACGCCGTTGATCCAGTAGCTCTACCTCATTCAATCTTGAGACCCGATATTCTTCATCTGTAATGAGATTTTGCAGTGATATTCTCAGGGACGGTAGCTCAATCTCAATGGGGAGGATGGCCTCTGATCCATAGACCAAAGAGAAGGGGGTGGCACCTATTGGTGTGCAGATTCTTGTGCGATAGGCCCATAAGGTGGGATTCAATTGTAGATGCCAATCATGACCAACGTCATTGACTATTTTCTTGAGGATTTTCAGGATGGTCTTATTGGTAGCTTTTGCTTGGCCATTACCTTAGGAATAATACAGAGTGGAAAAGCGACGTTGGATATTCAATTTTTGGCATAAGTCGTGAACATCCTAATTTTTGAAAGGTATCCCATTATCTGAGATAATGGCTTGAGGGACACCATAGTGGAAAATGAGGTAATTCAAGATGAACTTCGAAATCTACTTTCCTTTCATATAGGTCATGGGAATGGCCTCCACCCACTTCATGAAATACTCTGTGGCGGTGATGATAAACTTATGGCCATTGGATGAGGTGGGAGTGATTTTACCAATGAGATCGAGCCCCCACTGCAAAAAGGGCTAAGGTGTGATAATTGGGTAGAGCTCCTGAGTTGGTGCATGGATGAGGTCCCCATGATGTTGACACTGCAAACACCTTTTGACATAGTCATGTGCTTCTCTTTCATTTGTAGACCAATAGTATCCTATCCTCAGTAGTTTCTTGGCCAAAGTCATAACGCTCAAGTGTGAACCACAAATGTCATTATGTACCTTGATTAAAGTAGTCAAGGCTTCCTCAATGTTTAAGCAACGTAAAAGGGTCCCTTCGATGCTCCTATAGTACAGGGTATCTCCTAAGATGATAAAATGGGATGACTTTTTGACAAAGGATCTTTTGAGGTTTGGGGTTATGTCGACGGGAAGAACTCCCATTTTGAGGTAGGTATATATATCATGGTACCAAGGATCACCGAGACCAACAATTTCACACATAAATTTAGACTCTAGCACCTTGAATGCTGGTACGAGAAGCTATTCTATGAGAAATTCCTATTTTGGGATGTTGTGTCAGATCTTTGGGAGTGATCCAATTATAGCCATCGCATCCCCTGCTTTGTTATTTTCTCTGGGTAGCTACTCAAATGTGATATCAATGAAGGACTCCTTGAGACTTTCCACCAACTTCTTATATGGAGTCAAGCCCTATGACAAGAGCCTCATATTCGGCAATGTTATTTGTGAACGGGAATGATAGGTTGTATGATTTAGGTATGTATTCCCCTTGTAGAGTGATAAAGAAGATTCCCACTCATGACCCATGTTGTGTGTAGGATCCATCAAAATACATTTTCCAGTGATCTGCTACACTAAGGTTGAAGATTGATTCATCAGGGAACTCTGAAACAAGTGGATTCTCTACATATATTGGTGCTTCTTCTAGCTGATCTGCGATTGCTTGTCCTTTGATAGCCTTGCATTCTACATACTTAATGTCATGCTCCGTTAGGAGCATGACCCACTTTTTCGTTCATCCTGTGAGAGTTGCTTTGGAAAGTAGATATTTGAGCGGGTCTATTTTTGCAATAAGCTTGATTTGATGTGCTAGCATGTAATGTCTGAATTTATGTGCTGCAAACATGACTGCTAGGTAGGCTTTCTCAATGGGTGTATATTTTAGCTCATGTCCCACCATGGTCCTCCTAATGTAATATATAATTCTCTCCTCCCCATTTTCATCGTGTTGTGCCAAGAGCGCACCAAGGGTCGTTGTTGTTGCTGATATGTATAAGATCAAGGGTTTTCCTAGAATTGGTGGCATAAGGACTGGTGGTGTGAGAAATTACTCCTTGATCTTGTTGAATGCTTGGTCACATTTATCATCCCATTTGTATGCTACCCCCTTCTGGAGTAGATGAGAATATGGGATTGCCTTGTTTGCTAGTTGTGTTATGAATCGACAGATGGACTGGAGTCTTCCTTATAGGCCTCTTAGTTGCTTCAGTGTCCTGGGTGCTTCCATTTCAAAGATTTCCTTGAATTTTTTGGGATCTACCTTGATTCCTCTCATTGATACAATGTACCCTAGGATCTTACCTAATTGTACCCCAAGGACACACTTATTTGGATTAAGTCGAACCTTATACTTTTCCAATCTATCAAAAATGGAGCTTAGGGTTGATGTGTGGTCTCATCATTTCTCTGATTTAGCCAATATGTCATCCACATAATCTTCCATAGTCTTATAAATCATGTCATGAAAGATTAATGTCATGGCCCTCTAGTAGGTTTCTCCTGTGTTCTTCAACCTAAACGACATCATATTCCAGTAATATGTCCCCCACAAACAAGTGAAAATTTTCTTGTGTTGGTCTTCTTTAGCTATCATGATCTTATTATATCCTAAGAATCCATCCATTAATGAAAAAATCTCATGTCCTGTCGTCATATCCATGGTCATATCAATGTTTTGAAGTGGAAATTCATCCTTTGGACATGCTTTGTTCAAATCTCTGAATTTCGTGTAGATGCAGATGCCCCCAGTGGGTTTTGAAATAGGTACAAGATTTGAGACCCACTCTAGATAATCAATCGGTCATATGAACCCTACATCCAAGAGCTTCTATAATTCCATTTTGACCAACAAGGCTATTTGGGGATGCATTTTTCTCAGCTTTTGTCTCACAAGCTTTGGTTCAGGATATACAACTAAGTGATGAACCACAACCTTTGTATTGATTCCAGGTATGTCGGCATAGGTCCATGCAAAGTTTATCTTTATTTCCTTTAGGAACACAGCTAGGAATTCCTGTTCTTCTGTGAGAAGTGACTCGACATAGAATGTTGTGTGGTAGTTCCTTTATTCCCAGATTGATTGGATTGCATTGTTCTTCTAGAACTCTTGACTTCTCTTGATGAATGGTACTGAGAGGAATATTGAATCCTTCATCCTCTGACACCTCGAAGAGGTTTTCACCATTGGATGTCCTTTATTTTTACTATTTTTGGGTCAAAGAGTGCCATAGTGTGGTTTTCACTCAAAGACCTTGAGATTATTCTCAAATTTTCACTTTTTTGACTGAAGGATTCAATTGTCTCCCCATAATAGGCTTGTGTACCCAATATGATGTCAAACCCTACTTTATGATCTCCATGTGGTACCGTATCTCACAATCCCATGAATTATGAGAGAACCTCATCATTTTCGAATGTGTCCAAAATTGGTGGTCCTTGTTGGTTGTAATCAATGAGTTGGGGATAAACTAGGTTTATGTCATGGGTTCGATGGTCTGACTCAAAAGATAGGGTGTTGATCATGAATAGGGAGGAATCTTTGAAAAGCATAGGCAAGTCAGTTATGGGATCCTCGTAACTACTACACACATCGGTTATGTCAAAGGTAAAATTATCTAAGGGTAGACCTATAGATATTGGTAGTTGAAGGGCAGTTGTCGATAGCTGAGGGGGAGTCTTGACTGCTTTAACGGGGGGACTTCTACCATGTATGGTTATACTCGGAGGGGTACATCCAAGGCCAAGATTTTTCATGCGCTTTTCCACAATGATAGGTTCCAATCAGCCATTATTATTTTTTCCAAGAATCTTAATCATATTATAGCCCATGCCCAACATTAATTGAAGTCCTCTGTTAGCATCATCCATAGGAAGGGCTGGGTCTTTCATCTTGATAGAGGAGACTGGATATGTATCTCCCATCTACCACTTCTCATCCTAGATCCCCCAACTTCTGAATCAAGGGATCCGCTCTGAAGGTTTGAGTTTTTTATTGGTGGGTTGTGACTCTCCATGGGATCTTAGGGATTGAGGTAACTCCCCTACCACAAAGAGTCCTTTCTTCATTTTGTAATCCCCACACCCATTGTCTTGGATTATGACCTTGATTTCAGATATGTTAGGAATGGCAGGTGCCTTTGTCCTAGAAGTGGAGACTATGTTGGTTAGCTCTATATACGGAGTTGAAGGGCCTTCATCATTCTTTGGAACTTGGGGGATTTTATAGTATTTTGCTGCCAGGCTTTTGTAATAGGCAAAAGGCTCAGGATCACCGTAAATTGTGACCTCTTGATTTTGGTATGAGAACTTGACACACTAATGGAAGGTTGATGCAACTGCTTGCATCCCATGGACCCACGAACGCCCCAGGAGGATAATATAAGGCAGATCAAGGTCAAGAACCTGACAGGTGGTTTCCATAATGGTCAGCCCTACTTGAATAGGGATTTGAATAGTGCCTTGAGACACTCTTTCTTGATCATCATAAGCTCTAATTGTGATGCCCTTTCCTTTTTTAATGGAATCCTCAGAGAATCCCAGATTCTTTATGAGCTTGAGAGAATAGATGTTTAGACCTACAGCCCCATCCACCAAGACTCTTTTGACTCTTTTTTTTAATGAACCAAGACTTCAAGGTGGAGTGCAAGATTATGAGATGGTTGGGTGGGGAAGCCTTGATTAGAGAATGTCAGGATATTTGGGGTGGTAATGTTTTCGACCATAGATTGGAATTGTTCAATATCAAGATTGGCAAATATGGTGGATGAAGCCAATGCTTCCTCCAAGATTTCTCTGTGGGTAGATGAAATCTTCAGTAACTCCATGATAGAGATCTGAGCAGGAGTTATTTTCAATTGGTCCAAGACATTGTAGCCATTAGGAGCATATTTTAGATTTGAGTTGGATTCCCTAGGTGGTTGTGATGACCCAACAATAGTGACTTTTCCTCCACCTGTAGTGACTCTACAATCAGCTTTGGCTCCCTTGATGCTAACAACAATGACCTACTCATCCAGGGATGCGACCACTTGGTCATACACATGGTTCACATTGGCATACTTTTGTTTCCCTTTGTTATTTCATGTGTTATGATCCAACATTAGATTCATGTAGATCTTAATATCTTGATTTCCTGCTGGTTGTTCCACATTTATGATCTTGTCGTCGATGAGGTCTTGGATTATATTTTTTAGCTTCATGCAATTGGTCATTTTGTGCCCCTTGATTTTATGATAATCACAAAGGTAATTTTCATTGTACCATTGTGGTTTCACTTAGGGCTCTTGATAATTCTCATAAGTGGGAATTTTGATGAGATTCTCATTTACCAATTTCTTCATGATGGATTCGAATAATTCCCCAAGGGTTGTGAACTTCCTCTTAGGGGGATATTTTTTTTGTGGAGGTGGGCCCCCTTGATTATTAAGATTGTTAACTTGATTATTGGGAGGTTGTTGTGATACCGTAGTGGTTTGCGTGTTGTTGCAATTATTGTTCTATGGTTGTTGATATGTTTGGGCATTATGTTTCAGAGCACTGATTACGACCTTGGCATCGACCACACCATCATTAGTGACATTCCTATTTTTTGCCCAAGTGAAAGGTTTTTCATTATAGCTGGTGGAAGGGTGGTTGTCTTAATGTTCTGGATATGTGGGTGTCCCCCCTTGTGCAATAAGGGCTCATTCAATGTTGAGCGCCTTGGGGATCAATTGGTTGTAAGTGGTGATGCACTGCATTTTAAGATGGAATGCCAAGGTTTTCTCAAGATTGGAAATGATGGTGCAAATTTGTTCCTCCTCCGACATGGCCCACTTGCTCCTAGTGGATTTGGATCTCCATCTTTGTAGGAAGGAAACAAATGATTCCCCGTTATCTTGCTTGAGTGGAAATAGTTCCTCTAGAATAACATCCATGCCAATGTTGAATGCATAATTCTTTATGAATGCGTTGATGATCTCTTGGAATATTTTGATGTCGGTAACAAGCGAGAGAACCACTCCATGGTAGGGTCGACCAAGATTTGAGGAAATAGCCGCATTAGATATGTATCATTAAATGCAACTTCCATATAATGTACTTGGAATTCCTTGATGTGATCCTTAGGGTTTCCCAACTTGCAATATTTGTCAAATTTAGGGATTTCAAAACCCTTTGGAAATGGTACCATTGCAAGGATCCTGTTGGAAGGATAAGGGCACAGATTTCTTGGCATCCTCGTTGTTTTCCCTAATTGGAGATCAAGCACTTTTTGCGAGAGCAATTTGATTTGTGATGTCACATCATCTTGCGGTTCAGGAGGTGGAGTGAATGTGTTATGCGGTGGTTGGGGTGTTTGATTGATGGGTTGAGCATTAGGTATGTTGGTGGGAGTTTTTTGCAAGCTCTGTTGTGTGATTAGGGCTTGCTAATATGCCTTCATTTTCTATTGTGAGGACAATGCTTGTTGTTGGTCTTGTTATTGTTGTGCCAACAAAGCTTATTGTTGGTTTTGTTGTTGCTATGCCAACAAAGCTTGTTGTTGGGCTTGATGTTGAGTTGCTTTTTATTGTGCTTGATACTGTTATAGGGCTTGGTGATATGCTTGTTTTTGGGCTGCTTGCAATTGTGCCTAGTATTGAGCTTGCGCTTACGCTTGTTGAGCCTGATATTGGGCTTGAGCTTGAGCCTATGCTTGTTGGGTTGCTTGTGTAGCCTATATGGCTTGAGCGGCTTGAGCTTCTTGTGCAACTTGGGGACCTTTTTGTTGTTGTAGTAAAGCTTGGGCTTGGGAAACTTGTTGCGCTTGTTGTGCCACTAATTGCGCTTGCGGTTTTTGGACAGCTAGCTGTGTAGCTTGTTGATTTTGAATTTACTAAAGTGCCTTTTGATAGTTGGCTCATTGAACTATTTGAAACATGATGCTAAATGAGTTTTCCATGTTGGGTTTTGGTGATGGTGGTGGTAGATTAGGAATAGTGTTGGTTGTTGTGATGAGAGGGACCGTTGTATTGATAATTAGGGTTTGAGTGATGGATGGTGTGATTGAGATGCTTCGTCCTTGGGAGACCATGTTTTGAGATACTTGGGGGATGGTAGATGATGTGTTGATTATTGGGGTTGCTTAGATGGTTTCCATCTATTTTTGTGATATCGATGGCAATATGGGAGGATTCAGTATGATGTTTTGATTTATGATTGGGGGGTTGCTAGAATTTTGTTGATTGATGGCGGGTAAAGGGGGAAGGTTGAACCCAAGGGATGATGCAGATGTTAATGGAGAAGGCAGAAATGGTGGAAAAATGGGCAATGTATTCCCTTGGAGAGATGATGATGAGGCATCGCATATTCCCCCTACTCCAAATAATCCACCTTCTCCTTGCGAGGTCATAGGGAGAGAGGTTTTTGTGTTGAGAGGATAAACCAGTGTTGTGTGAAAAGAGGATGGATGGGTAGGATCATCAAATGCAAGTGAAACATATGGGTGTAATGGATTCAATGGGATGGATTGGCGCAATATGGTGTTTGCATCCAAATCTTGGTTGTTCACAAGGGGATTTTTTTGAAGCGCATGAAGCAATGAGCTTCCCTTTTTTATAATTGGTGGAGTTGGAGCACTGGATGATGTGATTTGCGGTATGCTTTGGGTGATGCTTTGATATGGAGGTGTGGGTGGGATTGGAGGCATGATCCCAAGGGGCTTCTCCATAATAATGCTTATGTCAAAATCAGAGGGGAGTTTAGGCCCTCCTTTTACCAACTCAAGCATGCATTGGGAGGGATTGAGCCTCATCATGACACTGAAAATTCTACGAGTCTCAATATTTTGAACCATTTCAAGAATTTCATCTTGTGTCATCCCTAAGACATTATTGGTGATGTCCTCTACTTGACCCTCCTCTTGAGGATTTTTTGATGATAGAGGAAGATTGCTTAGGGGATTGCTTGATCTAATGGGATTCATTTTAGGAGTGATTTGGCTTAGATCATTGGAAGTTGATGTTTTTTTGTTGATTTCCATGTTCTTGTTATGTTGCGATCTAGTTTGCACCATAAAATAGGGATCAATTTTCAAGAATATGCAAGATGAACCTCTAATTCTTAAGATCTATCTAACTCTAGGCGCAAAAGAGAAAAACTAGGATGATTAAGGATCAAAGGTGATGATGAGACCAACGGAAGATGGATGATGTGAATGATTGAACTCTTGAGAAATTTTGAAGGAGATACTAGACTTTAGGACCTGATTTGATTTGATTTGATTTCAATCTTGGCTTGATTGGATTTTGGTTTGGTAAGTGGACCTGTAAACTCTAAGAGGTTGGATGTTGTCCTAGATTAGACTTGTACACAAGATGATAATTTGACTAAGTGTGTAAAGAAGGATTCATCTATACACCCCTAATCAAATAAGATGATTTTGGTTTGATTTTGCTTTTGGATTTTTGATAATGAACTTATAAACTTGAAGATGTTGGATGTTATCAAGAGGTAGACTTGTTCACAAGGATTGATAATTTGATCAAATATGTGGAGAAGGATTCATCTACACACACCTAACCAAACAAGATGATTTGGATTTGCCAAAATTCTAGCATGAAAGATTTTTCCAAGATTTCCAAGAGTTGTTGATGAGGTGATTTTGATTTAATGTTTGAGGGATGGATGATGACTTTGATCCTAGATTAGACCTAGATAGAACTCCTTTCTACAAGACCTCAGTATTGAAGAACATGCTTGGTACTCCCTATGTGAGAAAAGAAAACTTTTGAAAGAGACTTGAATTTTGTTGACAATAAAATTCATACCAATTAGGATTGATCTTTGATGCACATTTGTAAAAGTTGAAGGTCAATCTTTCTCTAAATTCGTAACGCATTGGCAAATGTTTCTTGTGAGCCTTTTGACTAAGACCTTCGGATTTTGGTTTTCGGATTTTGATCTTTTGGGAAATCATTTGGAATAACACACGTGTGGGGTTCAATTGTTTATTAGCTTTTCTTAATGACTTCCTTTTACCACAAACAATTCTTGATTAGGTTCTCAAACTAGATGTCTAATGTCCTACTTCTCATCCCACAAAGTCCATTATGTGGGAATCAAGGAAATCAAGGAAAAAGTTTCCTAACATTGACTTTCGTGAGAACAAATAATGATATAAATCCAAATACTTAGAAGCCTCTAAGGATAAAATCCCTAGAAGCAAGAGCACTTGGATTTGTCAAAGGTATTTGTTCCTCTTAAAGGGTTTGAAATTTTGAAGACCCTGTGAATGTTTTTTTTAAGCGTTTTAGATCCAAGCAAAGTATTTTGATTTCAAAGAATATGCACAACCATAGGATGAAAGGAGGAAATATTTGTTGAATTACCACTTGGATAAATCTAGCTACACCTACTCTTAGCAAATGATTAGATGCTTGACCAAACAGGCTCCCCCTTATAGTGCACTCACTTCTTGGGTTATCCAAGCATCAGTACCCATGAAACTCCCATGGTATACTTCTCATCTCTACCAAGAGTCATACAAATGTGGGATGGATTTAGAACAATCATTCTTGCATCAACAAATAGATAAGGTTTTTGGATTTTACACAATTTTGGCTCTTAATCAAGGCACCCATTTAGAAAGCCACGTGAGAGGCAAGATCAACTCATATAAAGAGTATCACCTACTTGTCCATAGGAGTTTCTGTAATGATGATATTCCTCAACATTTGAATTTATATACTAGTTGGGAGTAGCTTGATGTTTAGCTCGTTACCGGTTTGAGTCGTTCCCTTGGGGTGAGTACTTTTTCCTACCAAGGAAAGCTCTCTAAAGGTGAACAAAAGCAAAGAAGTGTATTTGTAGTTCAACCACCTACCATATTTATGTGGGAGCACACACAATACCTTTTCTTCACACTCGCAAGGTTTGTTCAATTTTAAAAATTCAAATTGAAGTGTGGAGGTAATCACTTATACAACCAAATATAACAAAAATACTTTTGGTTCTCAAGATCACCGTGAGGCATGAGAGAAGTGCATACATCTTTTAAATGATATTAATTTGGATAAGGGATTACAAAACAAAGAGTACACATGTTCATTTTAACCACAAAGCAATGATATGAATTATTTTTAAACACCAATTTTGAAGTGTGAGATTTGTTTGCTCATTTATTAAGTCCAAAAGAAAATCTAGTAAGTATTCCTATGGTTCTTTTTAAATCCCTTTTTTTTTCTTTTTAAGCCCAAACAAAATTTAGTGAGTCCTAAAATGCAAGAAGGTAGAAAATCCTTAGAAAAGGGATTATAATTTCTCCCTAAAGTCTTTAAAAAAACTTGATACAATGAGATAATGAGGTCATAAATAACCCTTGGTCTTTGCTTCCTTCCTTCACCTTTGATCAAGTCCACCTACAAAAATTGGTTAATATTGCAAAAATAGAGGCCAAAAATCAGTTAGAAGTCAAAATAACCAAAATGAAAAAAAGAACATGCTAAAAATAAACTGAAATCAGCCTTTTACTCAACCCCAATAGCACAATCTGCATATGTGGCATAGTTTAGAGAATTCAGCGGTGGAATATAGCGCCGCTTGGGACTGACAGCAACACTATGTACAAAAACAATGAGTGCGATTGCGGCACAATTTGGTCCAACGATGAAGTTTGAACTTTGGAGACCAACAATGCAGTTTGAAAATTCAAATTTTTCGAGCAGGAAAGCCTCAACGACGCAATTTGGAGTTTGCAGCAATGCTATATTGCATTGCTAGACTGATAGCGGTGGAGTTTCCTATAGACACGAAACATTAGCAAAAAATCATGGAATTCTTAGAAAAACATGTTAGTTTTCTCCAAATTCCCCCTCCTAGCACCAAAATGTGAATGGTGAATCTATACCTGCACAAACTAAAGAGAACAAGCATATAATTAGATCCTTATGCAAGTTAGATCAACATTCCCCATGACATTAGTTTGAAACATGAAAATAGGAAATAAAATGAAGAACACAACAATAAAAGCTATCAAATCCTATTCTAATGAGCAAACTCTCAATCCCATGGGGAATTGGTGCCATTTTGATGTGGAAAATGGCCCTTTCCTAATCCCTTGTAAGCTTGATGATCAATGGTGATGACTTGATGCTCCTTGATGAATTTTCTTCATAACCTAGTTATGAAAACATGAAAATGGATGAAAAAAGATAGCAATTGCTCAAAAACTTGAAGATAATGATGTTGCATGAAGTTGTCCCTCTCAAATTCAAATGAGAGTCTCCTATAAATAGGAGAGAATAATGAAGGAATAAGAAAAAATGGATGAATGCAGGACAAAGGACCAACCAATGGGAGAAGGCCACTTGTCCACATGTGATTGGAGGAGGAATGAACACATTTTGATGAATGTGCATATAAATATGGTTAGGTGGAATTTGAAATTTGTGAAATGACAAGTTGGAGGGAGAAAAGAATGGAGTAAATGCCACTTGGTTCAAGGAAAAAGACATGTAAGAGGAGTTTAATGCCTTGTTGGATGTACTCATCCCTTTTGGAGGGATTTTTAAATTTGAGGAATATTCCCTTATTGATGCCCAGTTGAGAGAAAATAGAGGAATTAATAAATCAATTAAATTGATTTATTGTGCAAGTTGCAAAATCTAGAGGATTTGATGGATTGAGATTAGCATTAATCAAGATTTGATGAAGATTAGCTGATTTGACAATTTTGACTTATATTTTGGATTTAAATAAATCAAAGTTGAGAGGAAAAATGGATTTAGATTTTAATTAACTAAATATTGATTTATTTAATTAAAGAGGGTGATGTTAGATTAAATCAAATAAAGATTAGTTTATTTAATTTAAAAGAGATGACCTTAGAGAGTAATAAAATAAAGTGAATTGTTTAATTACAAGAGGGATTACCAAATTAATTAAAAAATTTATTTAACTAATAGAAGCAAGTGAATTAATCAGATAAATTTGATTTATTTAATTAAGAGACAAAATATGATGAATTTAATCAAATAAAGATTATTCAATTAAATTGATTAGTAAAGGGGGTGATTTAGGATGAAGTGATTTTAGTAAGATCAGGATAATATGTGTAGGATCAATTTGTATATTTTCCTTGTCTACACTAATATATACAATGTGAAGAGAACTCCAATGTGCCAAGAGGTGGAACTGAAAGCCAATTGAGAGTGAAAAATATCTTGAAAATATTCTCTCATGAGCAAAGAAGAAAAGCCTCGAAAAGAAGGCCCACAACTAAAGAAAATTGAACTTTGAATGTTGTAAATTCGTCCCCATGTGTATGAACAAAAGATCCTCAAAACTGATGTAAAACTATAAGAATCTCCATGAATAATGGCCATACTTCATATGACTAATACTGACTTCAATCTTACTTTGCTTGTGTCTTTTGCATGATTTTAGATAAAAGGAAACTGTTTGATTAAATATTAAAGATATTCAGTTGTGATTATTTTAATATTTAACATATAATAGTATTAATGAATTATATGGTAAATATTTAAGGTAATTTATAAACTATTACCTTTAATATTTAATTAAATGGTTTATTGCATAACAAGTGAAATCACCATTGGTTTAAAATAGATGATAATGTTAAAAGGCTTGACTCCTCAAACCCCTCCTCAAGCTCATGGGATCCTTTAATCATTAAGTATTTTAACTCCAAGTCATAGACCATGGATGTAATAAAATGTTAATGATTTTGTTTGAAAATACAAGGCAAAAATACCCAACATGATGATTAGTGCATCGAGTCAAAAGCACTTGAAACCTAATCCCTTAATCATTTTGCATTTTTACTTTGCATCTTTGGATCACTTCACTCCCTGTCACGCCGCCACAGTGTAGGGTTTGGTTCACTGAAGCTCGAATCTTCACCATTTTCACAGCCCTAAGAGACTCTTTCATGAAGATATTGAATATAATGCAAAGGTAAGCTGGTTTTTTCTTCAATCTAGGTGTCGAATTTTATTTTCCTGAGGTATTTGACCTTCATGACCACGGCCTTGCATAAAATCCTGATGTGTTTTACTTTCTTACACTTCTCTATACTATCTCAAGGTCATCATTGGATCATTTCTTAGGCTTCCACTATGTGTATTCGAAAGCATTATGTCAAATGGCAAGGCCTGGGTAAGCTCTTTAACTATCGAATCTTGAATTTTCTCTTGTCTTCCTATAAGAAGAAGCTTGGTTTGAGCTCATTTTAATGCAAAACAATCACTATTTTATGTTTCCATGCTTCCTAAAAAGAGATAAAATAACCTCCATGTATTCCTCTTTGGGAGGTCATAGCTTCTCTTGTATTCAAGTCTCCATACTGCATAGGTCGCGGCTTCTCTATTCTGGGTTTACATTCTTTTGGTACAAAATGAACCTCCTTCCATTTGGAAAACAAAACTTGGAATTTTTTCAAGGGTTTACAAACCCTTCACTCCAGGTCATAGGCTTGACATTTTGTATTCATTTTGTTGGAATAAAATGAACCCCTTTCTCTTTTATAGGGGTGATAATTTTTTTGTAGAAGCTTTGAAAGAAAACCATGAAGAGGTTGTGGCCTATCAATTTTATTCTAGGTTTCTCCAATCCAAAGCTTGTAAAACAAAAAGAAACACCATTCAGGTCGCGATCATGGGAACACAAATTGGGTTTTTCTTGCATTGTATCCTCTACTTATATTTTTCAAGAGATGGGTTCCAAACCATAACTCATTACTTCTAATTTGTTGTTGTAGAATTCAGGTTTTAGCTTCATATATAAAATTTTCTAGGTTAAATGAATAACAATCCCACTTTTGGTTTGACTACTATAAGATAGATCACCCATTTTCTAAAAAACATAGAGTGTAACCCTTCTTTGCTTATTTATTTTCTCATGCTTGTTTACTTGGTGATCTTTGATAGTGATTTATCCTTCATTTTCTGGAATATGGTAAGGAATACTGTTTGATGATTACTCCCATTCATTTCAGAATTGAACTTTGAAGTATGATAACTATTGAAGCTTGATTCACTGTGATTCCATGTTTTGTTGTTATGCTCGGTTATCCCACTTATGATAACTCCATTTTCTTTCGTCAAGATAACTTTAGTCTCTATCAAGTTTGTATTATACACTATACTTATGATTATAAATGCAAAGTCCTTTGTTGACTATGCCTCTATCCATTGTCATTCCATTGAGTACAAACATTGTCTCTCTCTGTCTTAGCCTTTTGACAATAAATAAAGTTCACTGTCTCATCAAGGATATTGTATTTCTATATATGTTTCTTGTTGTCTCAGTGTTATGTGTTGGGCTCAACCCTCTTGGGAGCCACATTTTCCACCACGCAACAATTATGAAAAATACGTGTTGATTGACAACACAACAATATCCTTGTTGATTTGAATGGTATAATTGTACATGTACTTACACATTCAACAAACATGTTAGATAAAAGTAGTTATGTATTCCTTCTATTGATGATTTCAATTTCACTTTGATGCCTAATCATGATTATCCTTTATGCACTTCTAATATGACTAAATTGGATTGATAGTTCATAGGTTTCAGTTATTCAACTGTTGATAACATATGATGAAACTTTATGTCTCGAGCTCTAAGAAATCTCTTTAATGTCTTGCAGGTACACTTGAACCTAGGGAATGAAGGACTGAAGATAAGAGGGAAGCTGATGGAAAAGTTGAATATAAAACATCAACACAACATTGAACAGAAAATGAAGGATATAATTTTTCATTATATGATTTCCTATTCTTATCTTCAGTTGAATAGCTTATCACTTATGTTTTATCCATGTGATTCAGTCATTCCCACGACTTGTGTGGGACTTTTAAACACTCTTTTTCCCTCTAAGCATGAAACAACAATGTTTATGCAATCTTGTATGTTCCTTCATTTCAAAATGAATAAAATACAACACTATGTAATTTTGATGAATCTTTTGTGTTGTGTGAATTTTGCATAATAAACTGATTCTTATTTGAAATCCCTCATTTGCAAATGAACTATCAACATAAAATGAATGTACCTTTCACCTTAGATATAGCAAATAATTCCAGCTCTACCAAAATGAGCTAAGGTGATTTTTTTGGTAACAAGAATATTTAAGTACATCTTTTGTCGATTTAAACAAAGTAAAATTAATATTGTCCAAATATTCACAAACACGTCACATGCAAATATTTACCTTCCAACAAAATATTTTTTTCAACTTGAAAACCACCCTCTAATAACCCTCTAATAAGATATTTTACCCCATATAAATAAATATCGAAAACAATATAACACTCCAAACACTCATTTACAAGAACTAATCTATATAAAGTGAAAACCCCCTTCCTAAGATAATAAAACATCCTTTAACTAAATCATAAAAAATGGGCCTTTCATTAAGCAATTGGCGTTGCATTGTCTTTGCATTAAAACACATTGTGCTCTTTATCCAATTTTGTGCAAAAAACTTAGTCTATCAAAACCCCCTAACACCTCTTATTCTTTTGAGCATTTATGCATAAGACCATCATGTCTTTATCCACTTTCAAGAAGGCAATACATTTTTTTCTTTTATTTGTCTCCATATTGCAAATTCATTTAACACATGGACAATTTTATGAAAAACAATGTAAGTTTTGATAGCTTCCAACGTAGAAAAAATCATTAAAACACATGACACAAATCTTGAGAGATGCATTGTAGATTTAAATAAGAGATTGGAGTAATTCATACGCCCACCCCTTTGTAATTATTTGGCATTCAAGAGTAATGAATAATCAAAATTCAGCTTTACTCCTCCAACATAAGATCAACATAGAGTAGTATATTTTATATGGGTTAAAATAGAAAAAATAAACATCATTGTTCCCTCCTCTATGGTGGAATATAAGACAAACCTAGTAATATGGCCCCTTCCACTTCAAAAACTTATGACTTAATAAAATATGGAATATTGCTTTGCTTTGTTGGTTTCTTTATTTACCTCTCATTCCAACTTGCATGAAATAAAATAGTTTTCTCTCTTCTTTTTTAGTGTACTTGTTTGCTATGAAATCTTTGCAAATGGTTTTGCCTTTGTCTAGAATTTATGTTCTTTTTGGGTTTTGAAACTTGTGAGGTTATTTTAAACAAGTGGCCGCCTCATTTTTTTATTAAAGGGAACTTTAATAGTGGGCCTCTCCATACTTTTAATAATTTGTAAATAATAATAATAATGTTGTTTTAATAGTTTGTTTAAAATTTGAATTTCAGCAATTAAATGGTTGATTATGAAAACTGACAATATCACAATAAAATACATTTGAGAGTCTTGAAAATTTGTGATGAGGTATTATACATACTTCTTATCATCGTACAATTGTCAAAATTTTAGAGAATAAAATATTAATCACTAGTTTCTTTTCAAATGTTATAGATTTTTGGGTAGTTCATCAAAAGTTTGTCATGAGCTCAATTTTAACTTGATGGGCTCAAAACTAAAACTAGGAGTTGATTATGAATTATCAAGATTAATCCATTTTTTAGAATGGAGAAATTAGACTTTGAAGAGAAAGTTATTTGGAGATCTCAAGCACAACTAAAAACATAATTTTAGATTGAAATCTCATCTAATCAACTTGCAATTAGAGAATGATTCATTGTAAATTAGTAAAGATTTTTTCAAAGATAGACTTCAAATATCTATTATTAAAATAAATAAATTTGTGAACAAAATCTATAGCCAATTTGTCATTTCGGAGCTGAAAATATGATTGTTAGACCAAAATGTTTGAGATATGAATCAAAAAATCAATTGCCAACAAGTTAAATACATGTCAGCGAGTTTATGTTTTCTTGTGGACCTCCTCACCAGTTTAATAGGCTCTAAATGTTCTTCATTGTTAGAAATATAACTTGAATATTAGTGTACCTCTAAATCATTAAGTCCATTTTCTTTTGTTCTTCCACATGTACATATTCCAAATTTTTAATTTTAGTTTCAAAATGCATTGCATTCTTCTTTTTTTTTTTAATCTATGTCTATTCAAAATAAAAAATAATTAAGTTCTTTGCAATTCACATCCTTAAAATAAACCATTATTAGAGTTAGAGGATTCCAAAGCTTATAGCCATTAATTTTTTTATCCATGTATCCAACAAAAATATATTTTTCAATTTGGTAGTCCAACTTATATCATTTTTATTCAAGCACATAAACAACATATTTATAACCAAAAAGTTAAAGTGTGAAACGAAGGTAATTTTTTATCCCAACTAGATAGTACTCATGAAAATAAGGGCTATAGGGTGACCATCCGAAATAATTCCATGACAAAGATAAAAGTGTTGGTGATGATGATTTAAAAGGTAAAATTGTAAAAAGGTAAAAATAGCTTTGAGGTTAACACACTTGGTTTTAATGTTTCCACCTATTATAATGGCTTTAATGTTTCCACCCTTGGCTTCAAGGTTTCCACCCAAACAAGGCTAGTCCAATCCAAAAGAAAAAAGGTAAAAAATGTTGATGTTATCAATAGTTATGTTGTGGAAATCCAAGTAGCTAAAAGACCAAGCTAGTCCCAAGCTTTGATTATATGTGATACTATCATGATGATGTAAAATGAGAGAGAAATATATATATTCCCCCTCTATTATGTGAGAGTGATATGAAAAAGAGCCTGTTATTTTAAAGTTATGCAATTAATGGAGGTAAGAGAAAAATTTGTCAAATATTTTGATAAGATATGATAAGAGGAAACATGATGAAGGAGGGGAACATTTGGGTCATGCTCTTAGTTGATCATAACAAGGGATAGCACAAGGTAACATGTTTCCTAGACCCCCAATTGATAAGGGGATAATCATTATGATCAAGAAAAGAGGAAATTTAGGTCATACACTAATGAGGAAAGAATGTGATAATGGAAGAAGCAAAGGACAATATTTCATTCCCCTATTGATAAAAGTAAATGAATAACTAGATAAAGATATATGTGATAAAATATAAGATGAAAATGAGATAATAATGAAAAATAAGACACCCTTAGTGATTGGGGAGAAGGGAGAAGTGATAGGAAGTGTAGATGATATTTAATTACAATAAGACATGTAAATGATCAAGGAGAAGGAATCAAGTAGGCGTGGAAGATAAAATGTAGAAATAGTAATAAGTAGATTCACCAAAGAGGAAATATAGAATATTCCCCTGAGTTGTGATAAGAAAATAAATATTTAGGAAATATGTTGAGACCATAAAGGAAAGGGGAACAAGGTAATGAGCCCAAAGTAATACAAATAGGATGGTATGAAAGTGTTAAGTGTAAATAGAGGATAAAATAGAGGAGAGTGATACAAAATAAAATAGTGTTAAGTAAATTTAGATGATGGTAAGTACAAGTGATAGGAGAATAAGGTCATAAAAGTATTACAACATAGTCAAGTGGATTTCTCAACATTTACGTAGGCTTATTTAGTAAGATAATAAGGATATTTCACTTTGATGTCAATCATATGTATGGTGTGTGTGGAGGAAACTAGAAGTGTATGGGTATATATGGAAACAAAAAATATAGTATATAGTGATTATTGTGAGAAGCCAAGTGATTAGCACAGGGATTTTCATGAACCATTCAAGAGAATAGTCAATCTATAATCTTGAATTTTCAAAAAATGAGAAAATATAAAATAGGAGATTAAAGGGACGAGTTTAACTTATATAATTAGAAATAATTTCTAAGTACATGTTAGTTATAAGAAAGGAAAAATTAGGTATCCTCAACTCAGTATTTCAATCCTAGAGTTAGATCGAAGTATAAAATTTAGGTTAGATCAATAAGAAAGGGAATCCAATAAGTGAGAGTAGTTGATCAAGTGGAGTTTATTTCTTTTGAAATATATTTCTTTGAATTTGATATTTTCTTAAGATAGGACTTGCACATGATTTTATTTATTTATTTCTTATTTAATTTTCAAAGGGATGTCACCCTCATAGCCTAATCGCATGCAACTATGAGGGTGCAAGGGCTCATCACCATAGGACAACGATGGACAATACACACATTTTTACTATTGTACAAGTAAATAAATATATGCATTTTATTTGTATCTCTATACTTGAAAAGGTGGAAAGTGGATGTATCCCTATAAACCTATAGAAATTACCTAATTAAATCAAGTATTGGGAATATAAGGAATGGAAGAATTTTTGGGATTATCATGGAAATATTATATAGCATAATATAGCATAGTAAATATATATTTATGGATAATACATCAATGTGGAAATGGATTAGTGGAATCATGAAGGGATTGAAAGTCATGTTGGCACAACAATTTTTATTTGTCTCATTTTTTCTTTGTTGTGCCTCATAAGTTATGTATTTGACCCTTTGTTAATAATTGATATGGGAAATCTTTAGTTGAGTCCCATGTTGAGTAATTATCTAAGGATATTCATTCAAAGTGTATTCAACTCTCCTTAGTAAAATTTCTTGAAGGGTACTTTTGTAGTCAACGCCTCGTAATTTGGCCTTTGTTTGGGTAGCTTTGCAAATTTTAGGATTTCAAAGTATCTCAGACCATAATGACTATTGGACCTATCATCCTTGGCATTCCTTTCCCTCCAATTTTTGTTTTCCCCTCTCAGCCCATTTTACTTAATTTTGAGATTCTAGGCTTGGTCATCCATGCATCCTTTCCTCAATTTCTAACTTTCCTTCCTAAAATTCCACTTTGAAATTTTGGCTTGATAGAATAGCTTCAACAAAGAGATACATCAATGGTTCAAAGGTAGAGGCAATGAATATTCAAATAACTCGGATTAACATCATAATATCCTCAATTTCATTATGGAAGTCACTTCTATATAGTAATTTAGGCATCTTTGATATGGATTTCCTTGGAGTTCACATCCACTTAATGTTAATAATTCTCTTTCATTTCTATGATGCATCATTAATTAGTTTTCTACCTCCTTTATCTCTACAAATGACACTTTGATGAATAAGGGTATATTGAATGTACTCTCGAGGGCATCAACACTTAAAACTATAAACACACTTCTCCTAGAAATTACTTTTCTTTTATCCACGTCATAATGTCTAATGTATTATAGGACAATCTTTGGCATTCCACAGACACTAGAAAGGATGCAAGTTTATCCAAACCATTTTTTACAATCATCTTATCCTAGGGTGTGGTATTATTATTGGTCATCTTTTGATGGAATTAATCTATAATTATGTGAACTAGGTCTACATTAGATATAACATCTCATGTTGGAGTGATCTAGGAATGATGAGACATCCTCTTGAGCTTGTACTTCATATATTTTACGCTTTTACTAATACATCCTGGATGACAAGTGAATTTTTTTAATAACATATCTATTTGTCTAGGGATTAATTGACGAGGGTGCTAACCCGAGACACAAAAAATCACACACAAAACTAGAGAATATTATTGTATTCAGAATAATGAAATGCTTACATGTAGAGTATCCCAAATCCTTGAGTCCTGCAATACATGCCCTTATAGAAAATTACAGAAGTTCCCTTTTCTCAATATGCACTCTTTTCCCCAAAAGCCCCCCCTAAAAATCAGTAATTGGCCCATAAATAACTCCTTTTCGATTTGGAGCCAAAAACAACATTCAAATTATGAGTTTTAGCAGTTTGGCGCTGAAAATTACAAATTCAAATTCAAATTTTAAAGCCACATTCGAAAATTAGCACATTTTTGAAAATGCACCAACTTTCGGGAGCCATAACTTTTGATTTGAGACTTTGTTTGACGAACCGTTTGAACCGTTGGAAAGGTCTCAGAGTGAGCAATGCACTAATAACCCACTTCACCAATTTTGGTGATTTTTGGGCCCATACGAGACCATTTAGTGCCTCAAACTGGGCTCAGAATATTTTTCAGGGCAAAAAGCAGAAATTGAAACTTGAATAAATTTCAAACCAAGAATGATCTTGACCTAATTCTTTCGTAAAAGTGCTTATTTTTCTGTCCTGAAGCTTCCCTTAAATTTTTGCCTCCTCACGCCTTCACATTCATACTTGCTAAAAATAGCACTTGAATAGAAAAAATAAAAAAGTTTTGAAAGTTGGGAATTCTTATTCGACGAAAAGGGTATCCCAAAATGCAAAAAAATCTACAAAAAGCTAAAAGAAAGTAAAGATATTTTTGGGTGATGTCGGATTGCCCTTACACCACTAGATTCTCTTGCATCAAACACCCAGGGTAATTTGGGAAGTGACCCCATCACGTCTTAGATGGTTGAGGAAAACCCAAACGGTCAACCTCTGCCTTAGACAACCAGGATGAGTCTTCCATAGGCCTCCCCCTCCACTTCACTAGATATTCTTCATATTGCCTGTTTCTGGTACTCCTTCCCACATGACTATCCAAGATTGCTTCAATTTCCTCCTTCTCTGAAGTAGGTGTTGGAATGCCACACTGTTCCATTGTTGGTACTTCCTCTGCACCACCTTCATGATACTCTGTCAAATCTGAAATGTTGAACACATGGGAAATGTTGACTCCATCCGACAACTCTACCTTGTATTGTTCCCTGAATCATGCCTCTTCAAAATCTTACAGGGACCGAACTTCTTCATCTTCAATTTTTTTATAGATTCCCACTAGAAACATTTCTTTCCTCAAGTAGACCATCACTTCATCACCAATCTGAAACTCCTTATTCCTCCTCTTCTGATCTGCCTTAGCCTTATACTGCATATTCATCTTGTTAATATGTTATCTTACCTTCTCATGTATATTCTCGATGTGCTCTGCAAAGTCTTCGGCTTCAGTACTTGTCTTCTTCTCTTGGTCCATCTTGCTCAGTTCTGGAGCGGTCCTGGAACTACCTCCATGCATAATCTGGAATGGTGATCTACCAATGCTTATGTTGATAGAATTATTGTAGGAAAATTTTTCCTAAAGTAAGATCAAGTCCCATCCCTTGGGTTTATCTCCTACCAAGCATCTCAGTAGGTTACCCAGAATCTTGTTCACAACCTCAGTCTGCCCATCAGTCTGTGGATGGTGTGCAGAACTGAAATTCAACTCCATTTTCAACTTCTTCCACAAGGTCCTCCAAAAGTATCCAACAAATTTGGTGTCATGATCTAAGACTATATTCTTTGGCAGACCATGTAGCCTCACCACCTCTCTGAAGAACAAGTCAGCAATGTGTACTACATCATGGGATGAAATGTGCCATCTTCGAAAACCTATCAACTACCACAAATACTAAATCATTCCCTCTTTGTGTCTTTGAAAACCAAGAACAAAGTCCGTACTTATATCCTCCCACAACCTCTCTGGTACAGGTAAGGGTTGATACAACCCTGTATTCTGGCTCACTACTTTAGCCATCTGACATACCCTACAACTCTGCACAAACTTCTTCACATCCTGTGATAACTGAGACCAATAATAATGCTCCTTGATAATGGCAATGGTCTTATCCCAACCAAAATCTCCTACCATTCCTCCACTGCGCTTCTCCTTTATCAGGTTCTCCCTCATGGAGCTCCTCGAAATACACAATTGACTTCCCTTAAACAACATGCCATCCTAGATTATGAAATCCAACCACTTTGTCCTATCAATAACAGGCTCCTTGCAAGCTTTCCAAGCCTTTGCAAAATCAGAATCTTTTGGATACAATGTCTTGAGCTCACTGAACCCAAACACCTCAATCTGCATTTTTGTCAACAATGTATGCCTCCTTCTCAAGGCAGCTGCAACTCTATTAGACCTCCCACTCCTATGCTTTAAAGAAAAAGTATAACTCTACAAAAATTCTATCCATTTCAAATGTCTTTAATTCAATTTTCCATGGCTATTGAGGTACTGTAATGCTTGATGATCAGTATACAAAATAAATTCCTTTGGCAATAGATAATGCCTCCATTTCTTTAATGCCTAAACTATTGCATAGAATTCTTGATCATACAAATAATACTTTTTATTTGCATCATTTAACTTTTCATTGAAATATGCAATGGGTTTACCTTCTTGGCTCAAAACAACTCCAATGGCATTACCACTGGCATCACAATCCACCTAAAACACCTTATTGAAATCAAGAAGGGCTCAAATAGGTTGCTTTGCCACCTTCTTCTTCAACATGTCAAAACCTTTCACTGCTCCAGTGCTCTACTTGAACTCTTTTCTATCCCCTCTCATTGTTTCAGTTAGGGGTACACAAATACTACTGAAGTTTCTAATGAACTTTCTGTAAAAACTGGCCAAACCATGGAAAGATCTCACCTCAGTAGCAGTTCTTGGAGTAGGCCATTCTAGAATATCCTTCACCTTCTTTTGGTCCATCTTAAGACCTTCCACTGAGACAACGTTCCCCAAGTACACTAACTCCCTCTTCATAAAACTACACTTCTTCAAATTAATCAAAAATTTATCCTCTTAACTTCTCAAAGACTCTATGAATATGCATTAAATGCTCATCTAGTGACTTACTGAAAATCAAAATATCATCTAAATACACAATAAAAAAATTTCCTAGAAATTCTTTGAGTACCTCATTCATGAGCCGCATGAATGTGCTTGGTGCATTGGTTAGTCCAAAAGGCATGACTAACCACTTGTACAAGCCTTCTTTGGTCTTGAAGGTGGTATTCCATTAATCTCCCTCTCGAATCCATATCTGGTGATATCCACTCTTCAGATCGATCTTTGTAAAGTACTGAGCTCCACTCAAATAGTCCATCAGGTCATCCATCATTGGTAGGGGAAATCTATACTTGATTTTTATTTTGTTTATGGCCCGGGAGTCTATACACATCCTCCACTCCCCATCCTTCTTTGGTGCTAGTACTATAGGTACTGCACATGGACTCAGACTCTCTCAAATCAAACCCTTTCTCAACAATTCCTGAACTTGTCTATTCAACTCCTCATTTTTTGCAGGAGTCATTTTATGAGCTGCCTTATTTGACAAACTGGCTCTAGGGATCAAGTCAATCTGATAATTGGTCTTCCTCATTGGTGGTAAACCCTTAGGTACATTATCAAAAACAATATCCTAAAACTCATTCACTAATCCAAAAAATTCTACTTGCACCTTCTCACTATCTTCCTTATCCATTCTAGGAATCAATGCATAACACATACGCTCATGCTTCATGCCTTTTAAAAATTTCCTTCCATCAACAAAAAAAATTCTAGCACTACTACATACCTTTTCTTTGGCCTCCTTAAGGGGTTTCAACTTATGGTGGACTCCATCCTTTGTCAAGGAATAAGTGTTTGCATGGACATCATGTATAGCTCTTCTACCAAACTACCATAGCCTCCCCAACAACATGTGACATGCATCCATGGGGATGATATCACAAAGTACCTCATCATGATAGCTTCTGATCTTGAACTTCACCAGACACTACTCATTGATCAAAACTTTGTGGTCTTTTTGCAACTAGACAATCTGATATGGATGTGGATGCCTTTCCCTCTTCAGCTTCAACTTCATAACCATCTTTTCTGACACAAGATTATCAGTGCTCCCACTGTAAATAAGGACATCACAAAATTTATCTTCACACTTGCACCTTCTACGAAACAGATTCTTCCTCTGTTTTGGCTCCTTCTCTTCAGTCACTAGGGCTTTTCTAACCACTAGGGCTTCTCCCCTTTCAACATCATCTGAATGCTCGGGTTGAGCCTCCTCATCTGCATGCGCAACCCTTGCATGACCTTTTAGCCTTCTATCTATCCTTCCTTGGTGTTGCAGACATTCATAGGCTCAATGCCCTTCTTCACCACATTGGAAACAAGTCCCTCTAAAACCACCTCTTCCCGGTCCTTTTCCAGATCTTCCTCATCCTCTACCTCTTTGATCACCACTCTTTTGATCACGAGGGTGGTAGAATTTATCATTCTTCTAGCTTCGGCTGGTACCAACATCTTCATTTTTCTTCTCATCCTCATTTCAGCTTCCAAAAGATCTTCCACTACCCCTTCCTCTTTGACCTCCTCGTCCTTTTTGCTTGCTATCAAATCTTTTGTTCAGCTTCTCTTCAACTCTCAAAGAAAATTGGTATGCATCCTCAATGGTGTTCATTCTAACCAGGCTTATCTCCTCTTGAATGCTCGGTCGTAACCCATTAAAATAACGGGCTACCTTCTCCTTGTTGGCCTCTACATGGACTGTTTTGATGATCATCTTGTGAAAATCTTCTTTGTATTCTTTCACAGATCTATTTCCTTGCTTCAACCCTTGAAATTTATTCAGTAGATCTAACTCGTAGTCCACTGGTATGAACTGCTTCTTCATTTTCTCCACCATGCGATCCCATCTTATGATCTTCCCCTTTCCTCTTCGATTTCTCTCCATCTGGACCTCTTTCCACCAAATATTTGCCTGGCCTTCAACTTTGTTTTTGCAAACTTAACCCGATCTGGGTCCCCTATTTCTTCATACTCAAAATACTCTTCCAACTCATTGATCCAGTCGATCAACTCTTTCGGGTTCAGACTTCCGGAAAAACTAGGAACTTCTACATTGGGTCTTTTAGCGATCTTTGAAATGGCCCTTATCATCCATAGTTGATATTGATCAATCATTTATTCTTCCTCCTTTTCATCTGGATCTTCCACGTCTTCTTCATCCTCGCTTTCTTCTCTTCTTCTCGGGTTTAACCCTCTTCTCATCTCTCCTACAATGCATCAATTTGTCTCTCAAGGGCTCTAAAACCCTCGGTCACCAATGACTCTCTTCCACCAAAATTTATAGCACCTCTAGCACCACCACGCCTACCACGCATCAGTCTTGGAGGCATCTTGAATATCTCGAACCCACAACCACGGTCCTGGTGCGAATTGCCTCACAATCGGTGATCTGTCCACACGCTCAAGAAAACCCGCTCTGATACCACCTGACAAGGGTGCTAACCCGAGACACATAATATCACACACAAAAATAGAGAATATTATTGTATTCAGAATAATGAAATGCTTACATGCAGAGGATCCCAAATCCTTGAGTCCTACAATACATGCCCTTACAGAAAACTATAAAAGTTCCCTTTTCTCAATATGCACTCTTTTCCCTAAAAGACCCCCCTAAAAATAAAAAATTGGCCCATAAATAAATCCTTTTTGGTTTGGAGCCAAAAATAGCATTCAAATTATGATTTTTAGCGGTTTGGTGCCAAACATTACAAATTCAAATTCAAATTTTAAAACCACATTCGAAAATTAGCACATTTTTTAAAATGCACCAACTTCCGGGAGCCATAACTTTTGATCCGGGACTTCATTTGACAAACTGTTTGAACCGTTGGAAAGGTCTCGGAGTGAAGAATGTGCTAAAAATCCACTCTGCCAATTCCAATGACTTTTGGGCCCATATGGGACCGTTTAGTGCCTCAAACTGGGCTCAGAATATTTTTTAGGGCAAAAAGAAAAAACTGAAACTTGAATAACTTTCAAACCAGAAATGATCTTGACCCAATTCTTTCGCCAAAGTGCTTATTTTTCTGTCCTGAAGCTTCCCTTAAATTTATGCCTCCTCACACTTTCAAATTCACACCTGCTAAAAATAACAGTTGAGCAAAAAAAGTAGAAAAGCAGTTTTGAAAGTTGGGAATTCTTATTCGATGAAAAGGGTATCCTAAAATGCAAAAACATCTACAAAAAGCTACAATAAAGTAAATATATTTTTGGGTGATGTCGGATTTCCCTTACACCACTAAATGCTCCTGCATCATTAATTTTTAATGGTTTATTTCAATTTCAATGATGCTTCAAACTTATAGGTACATGTTTAAATCCCCTTTTGGATTTTATCAATTTCTTTTTCTAGTTAGGTTTTTCTATATTCAACTTGTCTAGGGTTTGAATTTTCTATGAATTTGTTATTATATATCATGATGACCCTAAAAACTTAATTACCTCATTTTTTAATTAATTTTGTAAAACATAAATTTGTAAAAAATATGATAATTGAGCATGATTTTTCATAGATATATACCTATTTATGAGAATCAAACCTTTAAGATAGAATTATTGGGAATTATAAAAATGCTCTTCCTTTCACTCCTAGGTATTGGTAATATTTCTTTCTACAACTTGTTTAGAGGTATCTTTTCTTGAATCAACTTCTTTGAGATTTTCCATGCTTTGAGGATGATCTTTAGTCATCTAAATTATTTTGTAGTGAATTATTTGGGGAATTACATTTAATACATAAGAAAATATGAGAAATTTGTCATGCATTCAATGCATAGAGTAGATAGGTGGAAAACTAATTCCATGGGTGAGAATTCCACTTGTAGAAATTTGAATTGGGATTACACTTTTTATTTTAATTCTATTGAAATGTTGGGTTTAGATGGTAGGTAACTTTTTGCATCATTATTTTATTGCTCCTATTGTTCAATGTGTGGGATTTTGGAAGTGAGCTGGTCACTTTATAAGGGTTAAAATTTCAATGTGTAGATGATTTTAACTTCTCCACAAATAGCCTTCTTTTGGGAATTCTATCTTCAACCAATCATTCAAGGAGTTCTAAGTGAATTTATTCACATTCGCCTAGAGGTATAATTCAAATAAACTACATGGACGTTGATGTCATTATTATGTAATTAAGAGTCATAAGCATGTGATGGATGGATGACATTAACATTAAATAGTCCTAATGTAAACATTGTACAAGTTGCAATAAATCATGACCATACCTCTTGTAGGAGTGCTTCATAAGATGGAGATTAATACCTACAAGAAAAATATGACATCATCATGATGTATTGATGGTACTTAACAAAAAATTCTAATTGAATCAATTACAGGGGTAATTCATAATGGTTCAATTCACTTGGAAAAATGATATCTACAAAGGGAAGATTATGTAATGGTGGTATCACTATTATATGACATATGGGGATTTTCAAGTAAACCAATTATAGGAAAAATGATTAATGATTAGGTTTAGATAGGGGTAATACCTTTGTAAACATTAAATTTTGATTCATTGATTAGCAGATGTAGGGGAAAGTTAAGTAAACATATTTTTTATTTATGAATCTAATACCCCAAGCCAACATGCTTAGAAAAAAACCTAACAGAATAATTATTTTTGAAACAATGACAACAATGTCATTAATGCAAAAACAACAACATTTCACACTTGCACAACAAAATGTGCTCAAGTGTCATGTGAAACACAAGGAAAAAGCGACAATGAAAACATTACAACCTCACCACTACATAAGAAAGGTGGAAACAACAAAAGACTTAACACTCATGGGATAAATCCACCATGAAAAATATATGAGACTATGACTTCTACATGATGATCAGTTACTAAAACACAATCATGTTCTCTGGTATCACCACTCTAGGATAGGATGGGGGAATCGTCAACCTCTAATCAACACCTAGACACATTTAGAACACAAAACATAAGGGCCAAACTTCACAGGAGGTTATCTAACTAGGAGACACAAACTCTCCTCTAACTAGAATGACAACATGTCACTTTCAAGAAACAACATGCTTCCCAATGCAAGAAGATGCCATAAAACTTGATGTATGACACTCTTTAATGAAATGACATCATGGAAAGACTCACAAGACCAAGGGGAAAATTTTGGTGTGCAATAATACCTCAAGAAATGAATGGAATACATGATTGAATGATGACAAAAAATTAAAGCACCAAAGGACACTATTACCTAGATGGAACAATAGCATCTAGAGAAGACACTAGTGCCTAGAGAGGACAATAGCACCTAGGTAGTATAGCCCCTATCAATGTGTTGTAGTCCTGCAAAGGCGTTGGAATCCTAGCTAGTGAGAAAAACTGAGCTAGGGATTTATCCACAAGACATGCCAAACACCTAGCAACTACCTAAGACTACACCCGATAAACGATAGACTCAAAAAGTGAAAAAATGACTCAAGGTAAACTAGAACATTTTATCTCTCGAGAACTTGAAACACTAGAAGCATGAAGGAGAAGGTTTATAGGGGTATTATGACCTCCCCAATGATCCTACCTTCTTCCCTAAGCAATAAAATACATAAGGAAGGAGATACACCATTTCCCATGTTCTTCAAGAACACACAAGGGACCCCTAAATGGTCCCTAAACATGCCAATACCCTGAGAGGAGGCACCTATGAAACAAATAGCCACAAAGGGCTTACAACACAACATTGAATAATTTTCTAAACACCACAGCTCATTTAAAACCCAAATAAAGATTCCTAAGTTAATTTTAGATCCAAAAATAAAGGTGATCTATGTTTATTTTATCCAAAACATGAAAGCATTGAATGCATACATGATTACATATGTGCTCAACTCCAACTTTGAGACACATAACAAGATAAAATAATGGTGCCAATTAAATGATATATTACAATCCATCCCAAGAGGGAAGTCCAATAACATATTATAATTACAAGATGACTCAAATATCCTTCAATATCAATTAAATCATATGAAAAAATAAAAGAAATAATGAAATAACCTTAACCAATTAAATTCGTATTTGACTCTAACCATCATCGTCAGATCCCCAATGGTGGTTTCCACACCAACCAACCTCATGGACTCAAAATATCCACTCCCACCATACTAGGAGATAGTCACATGAGCCACAAACACACACTCACACAAAACACATTGGGAGAAGGCTTACACACACATCATACATGGATTATACACTCATCATGCACATCACACAAAATACACAACCAACATCACAAGATAGATGAATCAAAATTCCTCATTGGGAACAAACACCAATGGAAAAACACAAATATCAGCATTGGGTAAAATCGCCATTGGAAAAGCACATGGCTCATCATTGGTAAACTCACCAATGGTAGAACACAAATATCATCATTGGGACAATTCACTAATGATATCAAATACACACTAGACACTAGGATAGGATGTTAGAGAGGTAGTTAGGGAGTGTAATCACAGTTCTCACTGATATGGCATCATGTGGAACCTAGTACTCCTATCATATAGATAAGGATACTTGATATTACAAGACCCTAGCTCCTTGATTTGGCATGTCTTTCCAAACATCATTGGGCATCCATTATCTTTGTTAATTAATTACCCCGTTTCATTAATTTCCACTTGATTAATGACTTACCACCAATGATTAACCTACAAGCCACTTTGGTTCAAGGACACTTTGGGAGACACTTTTTTAAGCCTCTCTAGTACCTGAACACAAAGATCATCATTGGGCCAATTCACCAATGATATCGCATACACAATAGACACTAGGATAAGATGCTAGAGAGCTAGTTAGGGAGTGTCACCACAGTGCTCACTAGTATGGCATCATGTGGAACCTAGTACTCCTATCATGAAAATGAGGATAATTTATATTAAAAGAACATATATTCTTGAGTTGGAATTTCTTCCCAAACATCCTTAGCCTTTACAAGCACTCAAAGGATGAAATGGGCATCCATTATCTTGGTTAATTAATTACCCTGTTTCATTAATTTCCACTTGATTAATGAATCCCCACCCATGATAAAATTTCAAGACAATTTGGTTCAAGGACACTTTGGGATCCACTTTTTTAACCCTCTCTGGTACCTTCACCCTAGGCTCATCACACTCACCAATGAGTGTGACAAAAAACAATGCACAATTTCATTTTTCAACAAATTTCCATAATATGATTTCAAAAAAATTGTATCAACATTTCACAAAATATACGTTCACTAACACATTCCAAAAATCATAATTCACTTGAAACATTCAAAAATTTCTAATTTTTGAAATGTCTAATAACTAGGAATTTCTTCAAAGCATCATTAAAATAGCTTGAAATTTCTTCAAATTTTTAATTTTAAAAAATCAAAATTCTAACAATACCCTTTAAATCTAAATTAAAAATAAATAGAAATAATTATTTTACCGCATTGAAATTCATCACAAATCACTCCTTTTTTTAAAAAAAAATTAATTGCAAAAAAAAAACCATAGAAAACCTCAAATACACCATTGAAGAAAAGCTTAAAATTTTAAATCTCAAATTCCTAAATTTTAAAACTACTCTTTGGCTCTAGAAATATGCCCAACAATACTTCAAATTTCATACATTTTGGAAAAAAATCCATAACCATGGTTCTATTTGGACTTTTTGCAAAATTTGAAATAAATTTAAATTCTACTCTTAAAATTCAAATTTAGCAAAATATTATATTTTGGGTTTGTAAATAGACTAGATGCTACTTTTCCTATTCAATATATAGTATCTAATATAAGACTAGCATTTTTATTTTATTTTTTGCTAAATGAAGAATATTTTTTATAATAAAGTTTATTATATCTTGAGAAGTTGGATGATAAAAGGTTATTAATAGTATATAATTAAATTCAAGAGAAGAAATTATAGAAAAATGACACAATAGAAGCATTAAGAGGAAAATATTTCAGATAAATAATATGGTGCTATTACATGAAAATAGGTTCAAATTTAGGAAAGTTAATTATATAGTGGTTAGGACCATTCTTGATTACTAAAACTTTACCCTCAGGAGTTGTAAGACTTTTTTCTTAAAGATGAGTTGTTAATAGGGTACATAAATGGTGCAAGTCTAAACAATTATCGTGGCAAGACTTGAGCAAAGGAGTTTTAAAAAATATATAATATATGTAATATAGTGTATGGTATCATAAAGTAAAAATAAAGGTGTGAAGAGATATAAGTAAAAATATAATGAGAAAATTGAGTGGGAAAAAGAGAAAATAAGTGTAATAAATAAAAATTATTATTTTTAGAGATCTATATAGGAAATCATAAGTAATTAAACATTCAATTTTGATAAATATGTAAACTATTGATCTCTAGGTCTTAAATGAAGGAAATTATCTCTTGAAGTTCAAGAGAGGAGTTACCCAAAAAAATGAAGCTATTAAAAAATGAGAATCCATTAAAATCATAGTATGACGAGGGATGTAAGAGAGAATGGATACTCTAATTCTAGTAGATGTGCTTTAGAAACCCTAGCTAAAGCTTTTGCTTACAAGGACATGGAGGTAGACCTAGATAGGGTATTCTCATTCATTTTTACATAGGTAGTTTGTGTCAAGGACATCAGGAAATACATTCAAACTCTTCTTATAGAGATTGGTTATACAACATTTGAGAATTTATATAGATCAATATTATATCTAGCCTGAAAAAATAATACTTGTCATAATTCCAATAAATTTCAGAGTGGAAGCTAGATGCATGAATGGAATTTTTGGACTTCACAAAGGAAGAAGGTTAGATAAGGATCATTTTGAGTAGGGTACATGATGACCACATGTACCTAGACAAAGTTGTAAGGAAGTTAAGGTAATGGAACAACTTCCTACACTAATCTTGAGAGGAGAAAAATGAAAAACTTTACAGATCTTTAACAATTACAAAAACTTAAACAAAAATAAACACAAATATCATGCATACAAAAACACAATGATTGACGTGGGGAACAACCTTTCACGAGAAAAATGCCACACTCCAAAATCCGTCCAATATATTATTCAAAAATCAAAAAATTACAATATACTTGCAAAGCAAGCTTCTCATAGGAGTATTGCCACCAGATATCAAGAGACAACCCAATTGCTATCAAACTCTTAGAAATACACTTCATCTACATACATCCCATCTGATTATAACAAGATTTTTGGAACCTTCTAGAATTAGGGTTTATAAGGTCATTTTTCATTTGACGTGTTAACAGAAAAGCTTTGACGAGTCAACGGGAAAAAACCTTAATGTGTTAGAGGGAAAAACCTTCACGTGTTAGTGGGAAAAATCCTTGATGTGTCAATGGGAAAAAAAAACCTTGATGTGTTAGCGAAAAAAAATTTAGGGTGATGCCCTAAACCCCACATCTTTCTACAAGTGTATAGTATTTGCATTATCAGTCACCACCTATCAAAATTAAACCATATATAATTGCAAGGTTGAGACACATTTTCCCAACAAAAGCCTATATAATAAAAAAATACACCATAAAATCCATAATAGGGCTATATTTGAAAGGATATTTTCCCTCAAAGAAGGCCATAACTAATAACAAAGTGACTAAGCTTACTAGAACTATCTAGACAATGATAGGATCTTGAATGTCACAAATATCATAAACCTAGTAGTGCAATATTCTATAATGGGGATTTCCTACTAAATATATTACAAAAATAGGGAATATTTTATGACTAACATCACACCATAATTCCTACCATACATTAGATGGTTGTTGAAAGAAAATAAATTGATTTTGATGAGGTTTTGAGGGATTAATTTCTTTATAAATTCAGTGTACCAAAATCACCTTAAGCTACCAATTTTGGTATGGTACCCTAATCATTATGGTTGCCTTATATTTAATGGACCTCATTCTAGCTATTGCAAGAAATATATGGTAAAAGGATAGACCGTTAGTAGCATAAATCAATGATAATGTTAAACATTTCAAAGGCACTACCTCCTACACTACCATGTATTGGTATATTTTCAAACATTTACAATATTAGATGTAGAGTTGTGATAACATGGTGTAGAATTATTCCAATGAAATCACATTCATGGTTCATAAAAAAATATATTTTTATGGAGGAAATGAAACCAATAACTTCCTAGTTATTATAACTCCCATATGAGATCTCTAACAATTTGGTGAGTCATATGCACAAAAATTGTGTACTCTACCCATGGATCCTCTAATAGAAAGGTTTTAGACATACAAGGAATTCATGGAAAAATGGTATAATAAGGAAGTAGAAGAATTCCTAGAAAAGTTACATAGAATTAACCCAAAGGTGTCACCATACTAGTAAGAGACATATTAATCTATGATTAGGAGATCAAGGAGATTGATGAATAAATCCCTAATATTACAAATATGAGATTCCAGAACATGACAAGAGTTAGGAGCTAAATATTTGTAGAGGAAATCCATACCTACTCCACCAAGGGAAAATTCCCACCTATATAAAGTAAGAAAACAACCAACAAAATTGTTGTGCCTTCTGCACACACGCCTCATTCAGAATGGGGACCCTCTCTTCCCTCTTTGGATTGTCGGGCTCTTTTATTTCTTGCTTAGCCTCATTTTGCATGCCCAATTTTGTGTCCTACAAGGTCAGCACATTCCCCAATGCCATATTTTAAGCTTGACCAAAGTCACCCCTTTAGAAAATGCTAGGTCTGGGGTCAATCCAGGTTTTCCTTGGCGGAATTCCCTTTCTGGTGTCTACGGCTCTTTTTGGGCTCGGACCCCCAGGTTCCCCCCCTCGAGTTTCCCCTTCTGGGTTTGTTGTTTCAAGCGCCCGGCATCCGACGTCTTTTTAGACCTCAGACCCCGGAAGTCAGGTTCCCCCCCCCGGATTTCCTCTCGAGCTGTTCCGTTTCAAACGGCTGTGACGGGACATCTTCCCGACCGTCGGACATCGGACCTCCCGCCGCTGACTGCGAATTTGAACTCACCAACTTCACTTGCCGCCGTACGAAGGAATTAAATGATGCATTAATGGTAGGTATGGTTATAAAACCTGATTTTCTTCCTGTTATTTTCATCTGACCAAGTGATAGAATTTCAAGGAGCTCCCGTGCATCAGAGATTTCTAGCCTTCGAATCCGAGCTCCGTTTTCCAATGTTTTTCGCGCGGCCATCAGAAAACATCTTCAGGATCTTAAGGTGTGCCTTCTGTCCGCACCCTTGTTCTTCATTTTGTCGATTTATGAACCTTAAATGAAGTAAAATGCGAAACTATGTTAAAATACGATAGGTGAAGGCCCTCCGCTTAAAACCCACATTTTAAAAATGTAAAAATCAATCATTTAACTAGCCGAAATTAAATCCGGGACTTCACTTCTCCGTGGCCATTCTTCGGAACAGTCGCCGACGTCCTCCAGGCCCGAACTTTCCTGTCGTTGTCCACAAACTCAAAACTCAAATTTCTCTGTGGCGAAACCCACCTCCGACTCCGACCTCCGGAATTCCCCTCCCGGGATTCTGTTGCGTCGTCGTCGTTTTACATAGCCTTCGTTGAGTGCCTTCCCGACCCTCGGACCCCAGACACTTGAAGTTCTTCTAAAGACTTGGAAAATCAAAAAGAACCAGCCAAAATCAAAGCAGCCCCGAGATTCTGTCCTTGGAATGCCATCCTCAAAATTTTGTTGCATCATTGCCGTTTCAACAGCCTTTCCTGAGCAACTTTTCAAACCCCAGTTCCCGACTCCGTGAAATTTGTTCCAACTCCCATGCGAAACCTTTGACCCAAATTCCCTCTAGACCCCGACCTCCAGAATTCCGTCCTCAAAATTCCGTGTCGTCTTCGCCATTCCAAATGACTGTCATGGGATGTCTTCAAGACTCCCAGACCTTGATCCACTATCCGCTGAAACCAATTTCAGGTAAACTCTTGACCCCGAGCTTCTTCCGGATTCTGACCATCGGAATTCCCCTCTCAGGATTTCGTTCCACTGGCATCGTTTTAACGGCGAATTCAGGATAGCTTCCCGACCTCCGGGTCCCGACGCTCTATTCGCCGCCTAGCTGTCTCGAGTCCTCTAACCGTCTCCGTAGACTGCACTCTAGATTTCCTTCCCTGGATTTCCACTTCCATTTCGCCGTTTCAATCGGCTAACCAGTAACGACTTCCCGATAACAGTAATCTGAGACCCAGATTCCGACACCTGGATTTCCACCTCCCCTGCGTCATTCCAAATGGCTTTCCTGCAGATGATGCCCAAACTCCCAAATGAAGGATCAAATGACCTCCAAATCCAAAATGGGTTTCAACCCATTTGCTAAAATCAGGTCTTCCTTCATGCTAACCTTCTATTACTCAAATCCAACACCTGGAAATACCTTTGGGAATTCCATCCTCAATTTTCCCTTTCAAATGACATTCTACCAAGGGAATTCCAACCCTGGGAGCCTGGATTCTCTGCATTGTTTTCTAAACGATGAATTATCAAGTGTTATGAACTTATTGAATATGAATAATGATTGTTGAATTAATCTAGATGTGCAGGGACTCGCCCGGAGCCATTTTGATCATGTTTATTATTACTAATTTGCATCCCTTATGCAGGATTTATGGAATCCGGTGCATAAAATTATGGTGCCTCTAAGGAGAAAGGAAAAGGAATGGCCAAGACACCTCGACGCAAGGAGGACAAGGACCTGATGAAGTACAAATTCTAGGGGTTCCCCATATAATCCAGACTTACCTCTCTCTAGAGAGACGTCATAGACACCAACATCGGCCAGGTCGATGTTGACGAATTCATACAAAGGGTCAGGATTAACCCCAAGACCGAGAATGCAAAATTGATAAGGCTGCAAATTTCCCGCCAGCCTTGGTGGCCCCAAAACTGGTAATGGCATGCGTAGAAACCTACTAGGAGGAGACTTGAACTATAGTGGACCGAGACGGAAATGTCTTTGTAGACATGTCCCCATTGGGTATAACGGAAACATTCCACATTCCTGCCGATGAGCACATGGAGACCCCCACCATTAGGGAGTGCAAGGAACTTTGGGAGCAGGATCCCTTAGGGTGCAAGAAGGTCATCAATGAATGTTGGTTAAAGGACAAGCGAGCTAGCAGTGGCAAGCTTCCTCAAGAACTTTTTCACAGCGACTTCTTCGAGGATTACCATGACCTCATAACGTTGCTAAGCCAAGTGATGGGCCTTCCTGCGATGGCCTTCTTCTAGGAGTGGATGTTCTACTTCATAGAGTAGATTCTTTGCAATGATGATATTGCTTTCTATTGGGGAGAAATAATCAATGACTGCTTCCATGAGCAGTTTACAACCATGAAGAAGACCTCCCAGTTCTTCATGACTTCCTATTTGGTATATTCCCTTGCCAATCAGCGGAATTATTAGGGATTGGCGGTGGTACCTAGTGACCCATCAGGGGTGGAACTTAAACCATATGACAAATACACTCAACTATAGTTCAGAAATTTCAAGAGGGATTACTGTCGAGTGAATGATGCATTCATCGCCCACATCATTCGTTCTCTCGGGGGTGACTTTCAAAGGAGAGTTTCTCATAGCGCCAGAGCCCTCCTGGCAATATGCCTTCCTTTATATATAGTTTCTAAAGTTCACATACATCTGTGCTGAGGGATTCACGAAAAGACCGAATAAGCTACCTCGGTACCCCAATGACTGGATCATTCTATTGCAGTTGACCCAGCAACTACGACATATTCATAGCATCCTGAGCAATAAGCATTTGGTGGGCCCGGCTTACCCCATTGGGCTCGACCAAGGAATGTACAAGATTCATACCTCCCAGTGTGCGGGGTATTTAGAAAGGGAGTTGGTTGAGTACAACTTCTTCCAATATACAACCCGACCTCAAATGGACCCGTACGGACACATCAGGAAGGCACTAGGACGAGAGTATGCCCACCTCCACAACGTTGAGGACTTTTGGGCCAACTACAAGGATGATCTTGAGGTATGATTGAGGCAATACGTGCGCATGACTACCATCTATGTGCGAAGGATAAACCTGTGCCCAATTCCTGACCAACTTGAAGAAGATGAGGACTTGGTGATCGATCCGGGGTACGATGCCATCACCAATTTTCCCCTGCCAGTGATTGACTAAAATGAACCAGAGCTCGACAACATTGTCATACTCACTAGGCCCGTCGAGATCCGAATGAAAGCATGGGTTGACCAATAGGTGGCCCGATTAAAGCAACAAGGAGTCACCTTGACATTTAAGGGACTGGAAAGTGAACCAAGTGGCTCTGAAGGTGGAGTGGTTACTGCTGCAACGGGGGAAACATCCAAAACCCCACCATCAATCAAGACCAAGAAGAGAAAGGAGGCTAGTGAGCAACTGCCTAAACCAAAGGTCTATGCCCGCAAGTCTTCTGAGCCAGAGTCTTCCAAGAAGAAAAGAAAAACAACGGGGAGCACAGGGACGACCGCAATGACCAAGGGTCCGCCCCTCGAGACCAGAATTGAAGGATCTAAATCACCAAGGTCTCCACCTGCTACTGCTACTATTGTTGCCCCCGCCCCCCAGTCTTCGCTTACAGTTCCCGCTTCCTCCCCACCTATGGTGGACATCTCCATCCACCTTGCTTCCACTTCTCCAATCTTGCAAATTATTTCGGTGGATTCATGATCTGCCATGACCTCGCCAGTCTCCTCTTCTTCTATTTCTCCTTCCTTGACCTCCGTTTCTGCCGCTACGGTGCTCGCCATTAGTCTCCTGGAGTCCTTAGTAAAATACGAGCAAAATGTGCCATCCGAGCTCTCAGGAATGCTCACTAACCCAATAGTTTAGGCTGCAATAGCTCAGGCTATGGCCCATGCTCTAGCTCCCCTCCCCTCAACCGAACCACCAAAGATGGAGGCAACAATGCAAATATCAAATGAGCTCGAACGACAGCAGCTAGAGGCTGCAAAGGCACCGAAAGAGGAAGAATTTGAGTATCCCGAACATCCACTATTTGAATGCCATGAGATAGATGAGGTGGTTTACGAGTCCTCTAGTGAGAGCAGCAAGGAGCTGAATGTGGATTTTATAAGAGAATCAAATGACCCCGAACTCAATGCAAAGTGGGGCAAGCAACTCCAGGAGATAGAAGATAGGGAAGCCAAGGACTGACTCACAAGAGAAGAAGAGACTGCTGCTCAAGAGATAGAGGGCAGAAAGTCTCCTACTAGAGGGCATCACAAGACGCTAGAGCATGACAAAGAAGCATCCCCCCACGAGGACGAGCAAGGGGAGAGCCCCGAGGAGCATGAATACAATCAAAACGAAGAAGAGGGGGATGCTAAAAAAGAAGATCCACCCAAAGAGCAGTTGCATACTGAGTCCCCCACTGGACATGAAACCCTTTGACAAGACTCCAAAGAGGAGAAAGAAGATGCGAGGACCAAGGAGAAGGCTCTTGTTGTTAGAACTGTTGAGCTTGAGAAAGGGGACAATGGGAGTCAAATTAAACCACATAGAGAGGAACCCCAAGTACCCGAGTGGTTATAGAGGCAGCTGAAGTAGAAGGATCCCACCTTGAAGGATCCCAAGGCAAGGCTGGAAGCCATTATGGCCAGAGCACAAATAAGCACCAAAAGGAAGGAGAAGAAACCAAAGGTCAGATCGAAGGTAACCATGGATGCCTCAAGATCAAGGGCGAACAGATAGCAATACCGATGGTTGGAGAGCAAAGTATAATTTATAACATCTCCACCATTGACTTGGGAGTGGCCACGAGGGAGAAAAAGGTTGATCACCTCCAGGAGTTGGTCGCCACAGTGGTACACCTTATCCAATAGGATAAGATTTCAAAGGAAGAATTAAAGGAGCAAGTGGCTGATCTGACAGACTACATTCAGCAGTGGTCATCCCAGGATGAACAATCCACCACGTCATCAGCTCCGCCTCAGCTACTATCCCAAGAGTAGATCAATAAGTTAGAAAAGAGAAGAAACTTGGATAGGACTACGAAAAAATGGTTTCGACAGGTCTTGGACATGGGAAACACGGGCATCAATTTGGCTGTCCAAACACCAAACAAGTTCCTCGAAGTGCAAAGGACCCTTGAGGGTACAAGGTAGATATGCAAGGAGTTCCTATGAAAATATGAGGCAACATATCCGAAGATCAAGGCCATACTCACATTACCAAGCGAGGTCTGGGAGAAAGACCTGGCCTTCAAGGATGAAAACCACTGGTTAGTAGATGTCTGGAAGCGAGATTTCAATCACAAAAGGAAAAGGCTCGAGCAGATCATTGAGCGGATAGTGCCAGACATCGAATGGGCTAGGGATTCTAGAGAAGAATGCTCTTGGTACATCAAATTGATGACGGGGTAATGAGCCGCCCGCAATCGAGATCAATCCGGAGAACATAAAGCCCCACTTCTTAAAAACCATGGAAGATGGGATGTCATTTGAAGTCACCACTAACTTCATGAGTTTTGCAGCCCGTGCCTTTGCACAGTCAGAGCTTTTCAGGGATAATGCAACCAAGTATGAAGAGGACTTGAAGAAAATCATTAGCAATTCCTAAGAATGGAGCTACCAAGCATTGCGATCAGACATAATGGAGATGGATAAGCTCCGGTCACTGATCCTGAACTTCGTAGAGTATGCAGCATTGAAGAAGCGTGAAGGCAATCCTATCATCGATGAAGAGTTCCTCAAAGAGTAGCTACAACAAAGGGCAAATGGCTAAAAGACAAAATTGCTACAGTGCTATCACTAAAGGACGAAACGGGGAAAAGACAAAAATAAATTTATAAATGTAATATATTTGGGGGTAGGTGAAACCCTATTGTAAAGTGAATCTTGGCCACTCATTTTGTTTTTTGAAAACTATAAATAGGGCTCTCCTCCTCTCATTTTAGGAGAGTTGAGTTGTTGTAAAGACATGCTACTAAAAATATAATAGAAAATACAGTCATTTTCTAGTGTATTTCTGGATTTCTCCACATGTTTTATGATTCTTCTCCATTTAGCTAGAACTTTGCTTTAACTTAATTTACTATTTTAGTTTCCTTAGATTAACTTTGGTAGGATTAGTATGTTGTCTCTAATTTTGGACATTGTTGTTGTGCGTATGCTTTCCTCATCCATACTTTTGGTCATTTGTTGCTAGTATATGATTGTGTAAAGTTAGTCTAGATTTTAATCCCATTGCTGCTCATTAAACTTTATCTTTATTCACATTTCCATGGCAAATAAATGATGAATATCTACAATCCCTAGAAGATAGCACAGATTTCATGATATTGTGAAAGTTCATATTAAGTGAAATTTTGTATAAGGAAACTATCCACAGCAGGAACCTCCATGATCACTGTTCATCGGTAGTTGCAAGTCTAGGAACCATCCATCCTCCTCACCCTTTTTTTTTAAAAATTTTTAATAACTTGTGTTAAGGTTCGTTGCACATTGTAAAGCCAAATCTGACGAAACAATGGAGTCCAAGACTGCTGCTTGAATCTGCAACAAGACATAGTAATTCCAAATCCATAAAACTCCATTCATTGACCTAATTCTCCTATAGCTTTGACTACGTAAGACCACCTTGTGATTCCAACAAAATCACATCAAACAATTGATTTATTCCAAGCCTCATCATGACCTGACACCCGAGAGACCTTGGGATAGTGTTCTGCAATTTGATTGTAGAAGATTGTCTTTCAAGAGAGGTAATGCACCTATATATTACCTGTGTTGAGAAGTGCATAAAAACACCATCAACAAAACTGGTGCTAGAAGGAGGGCCCAATGGATAAGCTGGATCGAATTGGATCATTCTCCCCTGAAATATTTCACCGAGTCTTGAAGTCTACACCCAACAAGGGAAAGTTACAGGAATTACAGCCCCTTACCCGAGCTAAAATAGCTAAACAAGGGGGATCATCCATCACTGTCCCCACCGAGCAGCTCACTACCCTTCCACCTCCGTCTCCTTCACTATCACTGACAACTCAACCTTCCGCTCATCCGATGCATACAACCTTCCAGGTTACCATTCCATTTGGGTTGAGCGCTGCCTTTCAACCAATCATTGTCACCAGTCTTACCATTGTCGCACCAGTTGCTGCTGCCCCGTTACAACCATAGACCAATCTGGCGCAGCCACCTCCATCGACTTTTTGAATGCCATGGTTGGGTAATAACCCGTCTCCTCTTGCTTTCAACCTCTACCATGATATGCCAAAAAATCTCGAGAATTTTTGCACGAAGTTCAACTCCCAAGATTTGCAGAGGACAACTGAAGAACATGTCAGGATCTTCCAAATTGCCCTGAAGACTATGTAGATCATATATGAGGATGTAGTTTGCAGACTTTTTCCTTATTCATTAGGGGAAGAGGCCTTCTACTAGTACGTCAATTTACTAGCGAAACTATCAGCACATGGGATCTTCTGAAGAGTGCATTTCTGCAGAAGTTCAAGACCCTTGTCAACCCCGCAAATTCATATCGACACTTTATGTCGGTTCAGAGGGAAATCAATGAACCAATAAGCTCGTTCAATGACCGTTTCCATAGAGCATACACTCGGCTGCAGGCCCCGTATGTTTTTAATGATGCTGTTGTCCTGCCCGTTTACTATGCAGCATAGGATAACCTCACTTTAGCATTGGTGAAAAGGATGAGGCCACCACCTTCTCGGTTGGTCGATGCATATGCTGAAGCCACCATTGCCAGCACGGATTTGAGGTAGAATATATCCGATCTATTGCCTTCTCTTGGGAAAACCGTGCATCCGACACAAATACAGGGACTCACGCAAGCCTTATAGCATCAGATGCCTTTGTTGAACCCAATGCCACAGCTACCTATTGTTCCACATCTTGGGTAGTCGATGAACCAGGCATATCTGGTACCACACTAGTTGTTGCTTTAGCTACAACAGTCGCATCCATAACAATCTTAGATGTTAGCATACCTTCAAGCGGTGGAATTTCCACCTTCTCACCAAAATCAGCCAGTTGCACAACCTGTGTTCCTTCAGAATGTCGCACCACAACCAAACAACACCGAAAAGGATAGAATCGACGAGCTTATAGAGATGATCAAGAAAATGTCGATCGTGATGATGCACCTAAGGAACTAGAATAATTAGCTGCAGACGTCGCAAAAGAAAATACAGACCAACCTTAATAGGGAAAATTGAGATCACTATGAAAATCGAGACAATCGGGATGCTGGTGCGTCGTCGGGGTAGAACTATGACAGGAATCAGAACTTTGACAGAAGACCCTTCCAAAGGCAAAATCGGACGTGGAATACATGCCCCAACAATGGTGGCATTCCCATGCCTCTTGATCAGCCCAACAACACCAGTAATGAAAACCCCGCAAGCAGAGTTTACTTGGCAGAGGCTACTTTATCTAGTTGGTGACACATACACAAGACGAGCTGCCATTCTGAATTAGATTGTTCAGAATTTCAAACTGTAGCTGAGATCTTCCAAGTAGAAGTTCAGAATGTAGTCGACAATTCGGGATGCAGGGACATTGTCCCATCTGATCCATACGACGCCTCAGTGTTGGTGCTAAATCAGGCCCCTTTCCCAAAGGCGGAATGTAACAACCCCGAGTTGGGGAATGCTAATTCAAGCAATCACGATGTGGCAAGAGAGGTAAGTTCTGAAAGTCCTTTGGCTCAGCTTTTCGATTTAGTAGATAATGGTCCCAAAGATGACGAAGAGGAGCCTAGGGAGGATGAAGTCCAAATGTTTCACCAACGGACTACCCCCTACAACCTTATAAATAGGCAAGTCGAAGGCCATGCTGGAGGCCCTTTTACGACTTCCACCCCACCAAACAATTTCAGAACCCCTCCTGATCTAAGTGCAAACAATAATCTGGGTTTTCCACTTACACCCACATGATATCTTAGCAAAAATAAACAACAAAACCATGGCCAAAACCCAGCCGCCAGCTCCTCCCAGAATGTTTCTCATGATCAAGAGATTGAGCAGATGGGGGAGTACATTGCTAAGGAGTTCAAGAAGGTGAAGCTAAGCTTGTCAACCTTTGAACTCCTAAAGGTGCCTGCTGTCTAGAAATGCTTTTTTCAGAATGGTGAATGGCACTCCACCACGGGGGTCGGCTCAGGAAACTCTAGCTAAGGTGTACTTTAATGATCGGCCAACTGAACCGGTTGTTAGAAAAATATTTAACAGTAAGTCCAACCCACCAGCAGTTCAATAGATAAGCAAACAGCCCGACAGGATAGCTAGTTAGATGCCAACCCAAAACAAGAGCAGCGAAAAGGATAAGGGCCAAGTCACTCAGGTGGACATTTCTGGAGGGTTGTTTCAAGGGAAATTCGAGACTCCTCCCTTTCTGACCACCATCTATGTGTTTGGGAAGAACCTCCACAATTGCTTGCTTGATTCATGAGCCTCGGCCAATGTCATGCCTTTGAGCATATGCAAAGCACTTGGGATAATGCCAACTCCCTCCCGGTGAAAGGTAACACACCTTGATAAAACTGAAATCAACATAGTGGGGGAGATCAACTGGATACCCATGCAAGTTGTTGTTGATCCTCGGATCCAACAAACTATTGACATACAAGTGGCTGATAACCCGGATACCTACAGTATAATCCTAAGCAGGGATTTTATGAGGGCGTTGAATGGATACGCTGCCACTGATTACTCTCACATGTGGCTACCATGGAAAGGAATGCCCAATCAGATCCAGATTGATAGAGAACCACGAATGAAATTCATGATTACTGAGTACAACAACACGAATGAGGTGTTGTATGCTAAAAAAAGTCTGGGAAATTATTCCCCAATGTCATATTGGAATGAACAGGAACACCCTGAAGATGAGGGAATGAGCAAGGTTTTTCTCGTGCTATGTAGCCCGCCTACTAATTTGGCCAATGCTTCTCAGAGCATCGAGATGCTCATTGAATCTGATGACGAAGAGCTAGGAGAGAGCGATAGTCGGGGACTGCTTGATGGTTTCCAAGATTTTATGGAAAAATACGTGCATGACCAGCTCAGCCTTGGAACTTGAATGAACTTCCAGGAACTCTTGCTCTCTAATTGGTGTCGGGTGCACAATGCTGCCCATTTAGAATTTGATTGCTGCTTGTACCAAACAGCAATTGAACATGTCAAAAAACAAGCTACTCCGAACAAGAAATCAGGATTTGCATCTAGTGAACGAACATGTTTTGTCCCTATAGTTCCCAAGGTGGCCATCGAAATGAAACCCCCGCCGAAGGTGACGGCCTGATCCGTCAGTCTTATGCTCAAGGATTCTCCTAGATTCTGGATGTTGCGCTTTGATGGTTCTAAATCCAAGCACGGAACTGGGGCAGGTTTCGAACTGATCAGTCCCAAAGTTAAATCATACTTTTCCACTTATAGACTGCAATTTTATTGTACTAACAGCATGGCAGAATACGAAGCTTTGGTCTTGAGCCTCTTGATGGCATTGAGAAAGGATGTCAAGATGCTCCAAGTGTATGGAGACTCAGAGTTAGTCATAAAATAGGTCAGAAAGCTTTATTCCTGCTATGATCGAAGGATTACTAATTATCGGCACCGCATATGGGATCTGTTGGAAGGGTTGGATGCATTCAACATTCAGCTGATTCCGCATGCTCGGAATCACACCACCAATGCCTTGGCGCAGGCGACGAGCACACTACAACCATTATCCCTATCTGGCCTCAGAAGATTCACGGTGGAACTCACCTTCGTCCTGTCAGTGCGAGATAATGTGGCCAATTTCCAAGTATTCAACGATGATAAGCATATTCTGGATTTCATCACCAGTTCTGATGTGTTTGCCACGCAAATAATCGACGAGGTTGAGCCTCAAGAACTTGACTTGGATACAGAAGGGGTCATCAACCTAAAGACCAACACCATCCCTAGGGGAATGGTTCAATTTGAGCAAATCTTTGACCTTGATTGAATAAGGTACCAAGATCAACAGGCTAAAAGGGATACTATCAGTGGTCAATGTGACACTCACAATCTAGGAATGGTGGGAAATGCCAAGAATGTATTCATAGGTAAGGTATGTGCTCCTGAAGAAAGAAAGGGGATTATTGAAGCGCTACGGAAATATCATGACGTCATTGTCTGGAGCTATGACGATCTCAAGACATATGACACATCAATTATCATGCACACTATCCCTCTCAGGCCAGATGCAAAACCATTTCGGCAGCGACAATAACAGTGCCTTATCAATGCTTTACTGGAGCCAATAATATATAAGGAATTACAGAAGTTGTTGTTAGCTAGGATCATCTTTCTGGTCAAACACTCTACATGGGTAGCGAATTTGGTTCCTGTCAGAAAGAAAAACAACTATCCTGTACCCTCATTGGATGAGGTATTGCAGGTAGTAAATGACTCCCAAATGATGTCCTTCCTACATGAATATTCGAGATATAACTAGGTCATGGTGCAGTACGAAGATCGACACAAGACGACATTCACCACCAAGTGGGGAACGTTCACATATAGAAGAATGTCGTTTGGACTCATCAACGCTGGCACCACTTTCCAATGTGCTATGGATATTGCATTCAAGGACTTGATAGGCAAGTGCATAATCATCTACATGGATGATTTAATGGTATTCTCAAAATAGCAGGGTGATCACGTCGTCGATTTATGCAAGGTTTTCGAGAGCTGCCACTCATTTGAGGTTTCCCTTAACCCAAAGAAGTGCATCATCGGGGTCACTGAGGGGAAACTCCTTGGACATGTCTTGTTGGACTGGGGCATTTCTATTGACTCCAAACATATTCAATCCATAATGAAAATCCAACTGTCAGGTAGCAAGAAAGAATTGAAATCTTTCTTTGAAAAGATCAACTTTGTTTGCAAGTTCATTACAGGCTTTGCGGAAATAGTTAAACCACTCAATGCCATGTTGAAACAAGACGCCAAGGTCGAGTGGACTCCCAAAGTGAAATAGGCCTTTGGGAAAATTAAGAAGGCAATTGCTAACGCCCTTGTGTTGGTCAGCCCTAATTACCTGAAACCCTTTTACGTGTACTCCTTTGCTTCAAATCATTCCTGTGCCAGCATTTTGACGCAAAAGGATGATGAGGGAAACGAAAATCCAATTGCCTTCATGAGTGCCCCCTTGAAGGATGCCGAACTATGCTATCATAATGTTGAAAAATAGGCTTATGCCCTTGTTAAAGGAGTCAAGAAGTTTCGGCACTATATCTTGCGCAACAAAGTCTTTGCCATAGTTCCCGACCCCACAGTAAAAACATTGCTTATACAGAATGAGTTGGGGGAACGAAGGGCAAAGTGGGTTGCAGTGCTATAGGAGTATGACATGGAGATCCAACCGATGAAGTTGGTAAGAGGACAAGCACTTTCCTGAACAATGGCAAAGGTAGTTATTGACGCTGGACCTGAACTCACGGTACAGCAATACCAGGTGGAGGATGTCTCTCCAGGAGAGTGGTACGATGACATGGTGTACTACCTGCTGAATCACAAATGTCTGCCTCACTTGTAGGGAGTCTAAAGGTGAGCCCTTAGATTGAAAAGCAACAGCTATATGTTACAGGGCTCCGTATTGTACAAGAAAAATCATGAAGGTATCTATTTGCGATGCTTGGGAAAGGAGGAAGTTGACCGCATTCTTAAGGAATTCCATGACAAGTTCGGGACTAACCATGGCTCAGGTCTATCAACTGCACATCAGATATTGAGAGCTGGGTATTATTGGCCCACCATTTTCAAGGATGCCCACGGTCACATTCGTACCTGTCACATGTGCCAGACTACTACCAGTAGAGAAAGGAACGTTGTTGTCCCACTACAACCGGTCCTAGAAGTAAGGCCTTTTGCGCAATGGGGTCTCAACTTCATTGGTCCAGTAAGTCCTCCATCATCCGCGGGACATAGGTACATTCTAACCGCTTCTGATTACTGTACTAGATGGACAAAAGAAATAACTTGTAGGCAATGTACAACTAAAGTTGTAACCAGTTTCTTAGAAAGTTTCATTTTAAATCATTTTGGTTGCCCATATGCTCTAGTATGTGATAATGGCCCTGTGTTTGCCTCACTGAAATTCACAAGTTGGGCCTTTGATTATGGCATCGCCCTCAAATTCTCCTCCAACTATTATCCTGAAAGCAATGGCCTTGCTAAGTCCACCAACAAAAACTTGATCACAGTGATCAAGAAGCTGCTAAATAGGAATCCCAAGGATTGGCATACCCAACTTCATTTCATCTTGTGGGCAGATTGCACCCGCCACAAGGTTGATCTTGGAGATTCCCCATACCATCTAGTCTACGGCTTAGAGCCCATTTTTCCCATACATTTGAAAATCCCAACTCTCCAGTTTATCAATGACTTCTATGAAGGAGGAGACCGCAGAGAAGCTTGCCTCGCCGAGTTGCTACACCTTGAAGAAGTACGAGACCATGCAATAGAAAATTTTGCCAAACATCAGGGCGCAGTCAAAAGATGGTTCGACCACCGAGCCAAAATTAAGGCCTTTCACATCTCCGATCTAGTCCTCTACTGGGACAAGGCCCATGAAAAGAAAGGAGAACACAATAAATTCGACAAGCTTTGGCTTGGCCCCTTTCAGATTGTTGAAATCCTTGGAAATAATGCTTTCCGCCTAAAGACTCTCACTGGTGAAGACATCCCATTGCCTGTCAACGGGAAACACCTTAAGCATTACTTTCAAGCTTGAGCTCTCGGGAGTTGTCTGTGTAAATACTTGTACATAGGTTAGGATAGATTCCCTGCTTTGTCCTTCGGTTTTTCTCGCTTACCCAGTCGTAATTTTGGAAGAGTCTCCTTGTTCTGCTGTGATGGTCGTGCTTGGCCCGACAGATGGTTTTCCTCGCTATCTTCTTTCATGTTGTTCCCTAGATAAGACTTCATTCCCTATTACTAACCTCTGAAAGCCCCTAAGCATTGGTTTTCAACTTTCAGACTCTGAATTAACCTAGAATGGTTGTCCGCTTGAATCCCCTGCATTTGTCATGGAATCCACAAAACACATTTTAAAGTATTTCCAAATAATGGTAGGGTGACTACTGGGAAGTGGGGATAAGTGAAAAATCTAAAGTCTGCTCCAATAACCATTGCGATTCTCAAACCCATTATGAGCTTCGGTGCTCACGTTGTTGAACGAAAGAAAAGAGAAAGTGCCAAAAGGAAATATCCAGCAAAAGCAATGAATAAATTAAAAATAACAATCGTATGGGTATGCGAATATCTCTACCAGGGCTATGGACGTCTGGCTGGCAGTAGAGTTATGTTCGTGAGGTCGTAGTGACAACTCCGTCAGGGCTATGGATGCCTGACTGGCAGCGGAGCAATGTCCAAGTTACTTTTGGGGTTGGACGAACTACGTAGCTTATCTCCCCCAACCAGTGGTTATTCATGCTCTATCTGAGGAAAGGAAATGAACTCACCATGCACACACCTCCATCATGATATTGTAGTTCGATTCAATCCCGCCTTCCTTAAATTATTCTTAGTTTAACTTTGAAAGTCAGCTTCGGTTTGCGAAACCAGAGATCATGGGTTCGGAATGAATATTTATCTCTAGAACACCGGAAGTGTTCTCCTAGTGGAGTCGCCATTTGTTTTTCCTTCTGCACACACGCCCCATTCAGAACGGGGACCCTCTCTTCCCTCTTTGGATTGTCGGGCCCTTTTTTTTAGCTTCACCTCATTTTGCGTGCCTAATTTTGTATCCTACAAGGTCGAAACTTTCCCCAATGCCATATTTTAAGCTTGACCAAAGTCGCCCCTTTAGAAAATGCTAGGTCTGGGGTCAATCCGGGTTTTCCTTGGCAGAATTCCCTTTCTGGCGTCTGCAGCTCTTTTCGGGCCCGCACCCTCGGGTTTCCCCCCTCGGGTTTCCCCTTCCGAGTTTCCCTTCTAGGTTTGCTGTTTCGAGCGCCCGATGTCCTACATCTTTCCTGCAAACCTCGGAAGTCGAGCTTCCCCCCCGGATTTCCTCTAGAGCTTTTTCATTT